>CAUYSK010022186.1:0-22284 GCA_963575035.1 Avahi laniger | reverse complement strand
TCTTGCTATGTTATTCAAGCTGGCTCAAACTCCTGGCTTCAAGCAATCCTCCCACCTCAGCTTCCCAAAGTGTTAGGATTACACTGTGCTTGGCCTATTAAAGTTTTAAAGTATTTTCCATACAGATCTCATATATTCTTGGTTAATTCCTTGATACTTTATGATTTTGTGAATATTTAAAACTGATCTTATTTTTATTAAAACTTTTAGTTGACTACTGCCAACACAGGGCGCTTTTGAATACAGCAAGTTTCTTAATAGCTGCTAAAGATGTTTCCTAGTCCTAAAAGTTTGTCTATTGATTTGTTTTTTTTTTAAACACTCCATTATTTATTTATTTATTTATTTATTTATTTATTTATTGAGACAGAGTCTCACTCTGTCACTTGGATTGAAGTGCTGTGGTGTCAGCCTAGCTCACTGCAACCTGAAACTGCTGGGCTCAAGCCATCCTCCTGCCTCAGCCTCCTGAGTAGCTGGGACTTCAGGCATGCGTACCACCACACCAGGCTAATTTTTCTGTTTTTAGTAGAGGTGAGGTCTCGCTCTTGCTCAGGCTGGTCTCAAACTCCTGAGCTCAAGCGATCCTCCCATCTTGGCCTCCCGGAGTGCTGGGATTACAGGCATGAGCCACCGCACCCAGCCTACTACTTCTATTTTTAAAAGACTTATTGTTCTGTTCAAATTTTCTATTTCTTCTTGTCACTTTGCCATTTCATATTTTTTCTAAAAATATATCCATTTCATCTAGTTTATTAATGCATTCTTTTTTGTATTGTTCCTTTATTTTTCACATCTCTCTTCTATAATATATCTTATTTTCCCTTTTCTTCCCATATATTTTCTGAATTTTCTGTTTTTCTTGATCAGTCTTGCCAAAGACAACATTAGTCTTCCCAAAGAATCAGTTTTAAGTTTTTATTAGCCTTCTCTATCTCATTGTTTTCAGCCCCTATTTTTATTATTTCCAATCATTTTTCTTTCTTTGGTATGCTTTTTTGTTCTTTTCCAGCTTTTTGAGTCAAACATTTAGCTTATTTATTTTTAACCTTTCTTGTTTCCTAATGAATGGTCTTTAAAGTTACAATTTCCTTCTGTGTACAGCTTTAGCTGTGTCCCACCAATTTTGAGAAGTATTGTTTTTATTATCATTCAGTTCTAATACTTCCAACTTTTATAATTTCCTCTTTAACCTAAAGGTTACTTAGAAATATATTAGGCTGGGTGTGGTGGCTCACGCCTGTAGTTCTAGTACTCTGGGAGGTTGAGGCAGGAAGATCTCTTGAGCCCAGGAGCTGGAGGTTGCAGTGAGCTATGATGACACCACTGCACTCTAGCTTGGGTGGCAGAGTGAGACTGTATCTCAAAAAATAAATAAAATTAAAAAAAAGGGGGGGGGTCCCTTAGGAACTACTGCAGGGGTGAGCAGGAAGTGAAGAGGGTTCCAACTCCTTCAAATAGAGCAGTGCCATGAGATCCTATATATATATTGGACTCTAGTCTCTGTGTTGGAAAAAAGGATTTTGATAGTAAAATAAATAAAATGGAGACAACTAGCCTAGATGATTTTGAGCACTCCTTTCCATGTCTGAGTCATGAGTTATTACCATTAGTTCCCAGGTGTCCCCGTAAGGGAACAAGTTAAACTCTCTAAGCTGATTTCAGTATCTAAAAACAGGGATAGCATAGCTCTGGCATTTCTTTCAGATATAAGGTTCGGGGGAAGACTGAACAGGAGGGTGTATGGAAAGGGCTTAGAACAGTGCCTGGCACCAAATAGGGAATGAGATAGTTATTATTTTCACTGCCAAGAACCCCTTTTTAAAATTGTATCATTTTCTCTCCCTCCATCCAATGTTTTGAAAGATCTGTTACTGAATAAGCTGCAGTTATTAAGTAACAATTTGTATGGGTGTCCTGCTGCGTGTGTGCATGTCTTCTTTGGATCTGGGAAATACTGAAAATATCCTTCTCTTGCTATGACACCACCTTCCTGCCCTGCTGATCCTCCCCCCTTCTAGATCAGGCCCCAGCCCTCCTTCCCAGGGGAAGAGACTCACGTGGAACCGGAAGTGGGAGACGTCAGAGGGGATAGCCACATTGTAGTGGCCCACTGCTTTGTAGACGTTCTTGCTGTGCTTCACCAGCACGCCCTGCGGCCACATGCATTCTTCAGTCCACCTGGAGGCAAAGCCCAACAGGACCCCTTATCCCCAGCTCACCCATGAACGGGGGTACCAGAGATTGGGCAGAGGGTGATCACCAGGGCTCTACTCTCATTTCTATCACTTAGACACAGTGATTTTCCTTTTCTGGATCTCAGTTGCCTCTTCTGTAAAATGGGGTAAGAACCATGAGAAGTTCACTGCAGTGGGAGTCAGAAGGTCTAGGGCTGACATTACTTACTGAGGGATTGTCAAGAAAACCCTTTTTCCTCTCTGGATACACATGCTTCATCTGGTCTCACCTTTAGACTCTAACTGGTCCACCACACAGCTGCCTGAATGGTCTTTGTAGAATACCAAGTTGAGCCTGACCTTCCTCTGCTTAAAACCCTTTAAAGGCTTCCCAGTGCCCTTGGGGTCAAGGCCCTAAGGATATGGCATGACCTCTGACTTCTACAACTCCCACCACACAGCTCATGCTCCAGCCACTCAGAACAGTTTCCAATCCCTTCAGCACACCGTATTTCTTCACATCTCTCCATAAGCCAACTGGATTGCCCTTCCTGATGCCTTATCCTTCTCGTAAGCTCTTCATCATCTTTCAAAATCCAGGCTCCTCCAGAAAGCCTTGCTCAAACTCCCCAGAGTTCAGCATCCTTTCATTGTTCTCTGAATCTCCTGCCACATTCCCTAATGTTTGTCATTTATTTATTTCCCTGTCTGTATCTCCTCACTAGGCTAGAAGCCCTTGAGGTAGGGTATTTAATTCATTCCTGTGTCCTCAGAGGACGCCATAAGACCTGACACAGAGAGGGCCCAGTGAGCACGTGAATGAGATGGCAGGAACAGAGTGAACATTCTTCCACTGTCTTATGAGATCTCCCAGGAACCCCAAAGATCCCGGGCCAGAGGACTGAGACTCACGGCCTAGAAGCAGCCCCCTTCTCAATCCCATGCTCTTGCCTCATTGATTCATTCATTTAAAAAAGTTACCATGTTATACACAACAACATGGATGGATACATAGACAATATGGCGAATGAAAGCTGGACACTGGACTATCTACTGTACAATTTCATTAATATGAAGTTCTAGAATAGGCAAAGCTAACCTATGGTGAAAGAAAGCAAAAAAGTTGTCTTGGGGAGAAGAGGTCATTGTGAAGGGCCAAAGGGAAGTTTTCTTAAGGGTGGAAATGTTCTATATCTTGATAGGGGTAGGTTACATGAGTGTATAAGCCCTTATCAAAACTCAAAGAATTACATACTTTAAGATTTGTGCATTTCACTGCATGTAAATTTTTCCTTAAAAAAAAAAAGACTATATACAAAAACACAAAAATCTGCAGTGTATCTACCATAAGCCAGGCACTCTGTCATGAATGAGGAGACAGCTGAGTGCTAGACAGGTCAGGGCTCTGACCTCCAGCTTTTAGTCCTGGAATGGCAGACAGGTAACCAAGCAAACACAGCAGAAAGCAGTAGGTGCAATGATCATGGTATTATGGCACACTGATGGGAGGAGAACAACACCAAATCCATTCTGAGTGGTCAGAAAAGTGTTTCTGGAGGAAGCAAAGTGCTAAAGGATAAATGGGAGTTAACCAGGAAAAGAAGGATGGAAAGACCATTCCAAGCAAAAGACATATCATATGCAAGCGCCTGGATGCACAAGCGCATAATGCACGAGGACCCGAAGAGGTCTGGTTTGCTGGGAGTAGAGTAAGAGTTGGGCGTGGTGAGAGATGAGGTAGAGAAGGGTGGCAGGACCCCATCCATCAGCTGTGAAGCCACGGAAGCACCACGGTGAGCCATGGATAGGCTTATCCTCATTTTCAACTATGTTCTATCTTTCCACTCCTCCCTCTCCTCAGAGCCCAAGGCTAAGCCAAGCCTTCTTCTGGCCCATTTGGCAACGCCCAGTGCCGTTTCTGGACCTCCTGGACAGAGCCTGAAAGGGACCCTGACTGCATGAAGGGCCAACACCAGGACGCTTGGCACCTGTGGGCTCCCTTTGCATCTCTGCTCCCTGGTGGGGCCTGCTCTCTGCCAAGCCTTGTCCTGGGCCCAGTACTCAGATGTGCTTCAGAGGTGGTCCTGGCCTTGAGAAGCTTCCAGGCTAAAGGGGGAATACAGGCAGGAAAATTAGTAAAACCTGGGGTAAAAAGTACTTTGATAAAGGGCTCCTGAGCAGGGTGACTTCTGCCTCTGCTGTGGGTACAGTGCCATCCTGTAGCTAGGTCTCTTCTGCCCAACTCATCCTATTTGTGTACATGGCTACCTCTCCCACCAGACTGTGAACTCATTAATAATCTCATCTGTCATTTCCTCCCTGTGGCCCTTCCTCCCTGGCTGGCATTCACCATCTGCTAACACAACACCATATCCTGTCACCACAGCACACCTCGGAATGGGTCTCTCCACTGTTCAAACTCCTCTCTGTCTTCCCTTGGCCTGTAGATCAAAATCCAAGCTCCTTCGCCTGACACACAGCACCAGGCCTGGTATAGACTAGGTAGAAGTAAATGTGTGCTGACGGAGTAGGTGACCTAACGATCGCGTGGATGAGTGAGCAGGTGAGAGGGAAGTGAAGCGTGAGCAAGTCAGTCCATGAGTGAGTAAATAAGTGAGTCAGTGAATGGGAAGGTCAGTGAGTCCATGAATTTACCACCTGTTCCCCTCCCATCTCCTGTACATTGCAAGTTACCCAAGGACAGGGGGCTCCACCATACCCCACTCTGGACACACAGCCTAATACACAAGACATGCTCAATAACTATTTGTGAATGAGTAAGTTAATGAGCAAGTAGGTGACAGACTCCAGACACTGACCAGGAAGGCTGGGGTTGGGCAGGGCAGGGGTTGGGCAGAGCAGGGTAGGGCAACTCACGGGTGCTGCAGCACGTTGGAGCACAGCGCTGGGTCCACCTTCTGCCAGCAGCCCAGGTGAGCAGCGGCCTTGTGCAGCAGGTCGCAATAGCTGGCAGGCAGCAGGTGCTGCATGAGGATCACTGAGGTGCTGATGGACACCAGCAGGAAGAGCTCGCAGGACCATCGTTTGTCATAGTAATGTGTGTTCTGGGGGTAAGAGGAGGTGGGTGAGGCCTGGGACACCCATAATGGCCTCACTCCCCCTCCGTTTCCTGATTCCCCCTGCCTTAGAGTGTAGGACAGTCCTGAGGAGACCCAGGGTAGCCTGAAACCAAGACTCATACTCCTAACAAAGAAGGCTTAGACCCTGTGCCCACATGTCAGTCTTCTACAAAGAAAAATTGCTCCCACTGCCCCCTACTCTGAGCCAGCAGAGAGGCCCTGGGGACCAACAGCCCTGAATTCAAATCTTGGGTCTTCCATTTTTAAAAAAGAGTTAAGTATAAGATCAGTCTCCCCTCCCCGCAAGTTTAAGAAATGCATTTTAACAATTTCAGTAAAAAACTTCGGACTATAATCACATAGGCAAATACAAAGGGAAGGGAAGGCAAAAAAAAAAAATAAATCTTGGCTCTTCTACTTATTAGCGTTGTGACTTTGGGCAAGTCATTTAACTTCTCTGTGCTTTAGTTTCCTCACCTGTTAAATAAGGATAAGACCAACCACTAACCACCTCTGAGAGGAATTAGAAGGATTATAACACTCATGAAAGCTCCTGGCATGCTGTACTTACTCAGTAGATATTAAGTTCTCTCAACCTCAAATCATTCAGTGTAGCCCACCCTGAAGAAATGTTTCAAGCCTATTGCAGCTGAGGTGGTACCTTCCCAGGAAGTCACATAAGCAAGAAAAAGAGTACAGACTTTTGGGGTCACTCCGATCCAGGAGTGAACCAGGATAAATCCTGGTTTCCCTCCTTAATGATAAGGCAGGATATTGCAACTTTCCTGTGTCCAAACAGCCACTGAAATACAAAGTCACTACTCTTTGTTATCAAGTGTTATGAACAACACCATGTCTCCCTCACTGGCTGGGTGACCTTGGGCAGGTCCTTCTTTCAGTGATTCTTGTTATGCACTCTAAAATGGAGACATACTAAGTGACTAGGGCTGGGGAAAAAAATGAAAGTAAAAATAAAATAAAGATAGTAGTCAATCTAGCTCTCCAGAGAAGAACAGATCAAACTAATCTCATCCCAAACGGCAGTAAGTTATGCAAGCAGGAGCGCTCAGAAGGGGCAGGCAGCAGGGCAAGGTCGAAGCTAGGCCCTTTCCCTACCTGGGTTGATCTACGCACCTTCACGAACCAGACAGGCACGAAGGCCACATAATAGGCACTCAGCATGGAGCTGACCAGCACTTCCTTCATGCGCCAGTTGAAGTCCATCTTGAGGAACTCTACCTCGCTGCGGATGAGGCTAGGTGACAGGCAGCAGGCATGGGTGGGCATGGCATCTGAGCCATACAGCTGTCTCGTGTGCTGCTTCCATGTCTCCCGCAGTGTCAACAGGTAGTCCCGGCTCTTTGCCAGGCCACTGACTGCCTCCCGGGGCCCCATGGAACCCATGTGGCTGAACAGGCTCGTCTTGCGGAGATCACAGTTCAGCTGCAGAAATGGAATGTACATCCCAAACCTGCTGGGGAAGATGGTGGTGAGGGCAGGCCTGCCCACGGGCCAGGATCCCACACCTCAGCCACTGAGGGAAATCGTCTTTCCTCCCTGGGCCTCAGCTCTCCTGGCTGCTCAGAGGGGAGAATCTACCCACCCTTCCATCCATCCATCTTCCCATCGGATGGTCATTCAACACATGTATTATTACTGAGTATGTGCCCAGCACTGGGGACACAGTGGGAAGCAAGAGAAAAGTCCCTGCCCAGTCCAGCAATGATGAGCAATAATCGTAATGGCTCATATTCACTGGGCACAGCCTATGTTCCAGGCACTGTACTAAACACTTTTCCTGCATCCTCTTCTTTTTTTTCATAAGAACACTGTGCATTAGGTATTGTTATTTTTCCCCTTTTCAGCTGAGGAAGTGGTGCCTCAAAGAGGTGAAGTAAATTCCCAAAGGTTACACAATTGTAAGGAAGTAAGAGAGCCCCTGAACTGCCTGGTACCAAAGATCAAGACAGATATTCAATAAATCATTAAAAGTAATTAAAGTGTACACAGTGCCACAAAAGAGAAGTAAAAGTTGTTACTGGTACATGTATGAGGCAGCTCTTCAGTTTATAGAGGAGGGCAGTTGAAAAAGAATTATTTATTATGTGCCAGGCACTAAAATGGGCCTTTTTTTTTTTTTTTTGGAGACAGAGTCTTACTCTGTTCCCCTGAGTAGAGTACCTTGGCATCAGCCTAGCTCACGGCAACCTCAAACTCCTGACCTCAAGCAATCCGTCCGCCTCGGCCTCCCGGAGTGCTAGGATTACAGGTGTGAGCCACCACACCCGGCCTAAAATGGGCCCTTGAATAGAATAAATCCCTTCCCCTGAGCAGCACCCGTAGGGAAGGGCTGGAACACATTAGTTGAAGGTTTTTGTTTCTAGAAACAGGGACTTGCTCTTGTCACCTACGTTGGAGTGTAGTGGCCTGATCACAGCTTACTGTAACCTCGAACTCCTGGGCTCAAGTAATTTTCCTGCCTCAGCCTTGCGAATAGTTGGGACCACAGGTGTGCGCCACCATGCCCAGCTAATTTTTTAACTTTCTGAAGAGATGGGGTCTGCCTGTGTTGCCCAGGCTGATCTCAAAACTCCTGGGCTCCAGTGATCCTCCCTCCTGTCTTGGCCTTCGAAAGTGCTGGGATTATAGACGTGAGCCACTGCACCTGGCCTCAAGTGGTTTTTTGAGTGTGACTAGTACTGTGTGAGATGAAAACTGGATGGACCCGGACCCTGGAAAAGTAATGATAAAAAGTGGGTAAGTGCCAAGCACAGTACATGGCACATCATTTTTTTTTTTTTTTTTTTGGAGACAGGGTCTCCCTTTGTTGCCAAGGCTAGTCTTGGACTCCTGGCCTCAAGTGATCCTCCCACCTTAGCCTCCACAGGCATGAGCCACCATGCTTGGAGCAGGTACTTTTATAAGTATTCCCTTTTTTTTGTCACCTTGGGGCCTCCCAATTTCTCTAGGTCCCCAGAATTACAAAGCCCCAGAAGGGTTCCTAGGCTGCCCCCAGGAGTTAGGGCCAATGACAGTGTTACATTTATACAATAATATTTTCTTTTCCTTTTTTCTGGGGTTCCAACAAGGGATATGAGTGTTCCAGGATAAGTAACTTAGCCTCTTTAGATGGGGAAGCTACCATCCCTTTTGGGATAAGGTTAAATAAGATAACTTAGAGAATTATGGCCAAGAGTATAACCTGTGCGGTCAAATAGGCCCAGATTAAAATCCCAGCTCTGCCACTTACTAGCTCTGTGATTTAGGGCAAGAGAACTCTGGGTAAATCTCTTGAGCCCAGAGTTTGAGGCTGCAGTGAGCTATGGTTGTGCCACTGTACTCCAGCCTGGGTGATAGAGCAAGACCTTGTTTCTAGAAAAAAATCGAAAAAAGAATCTCCTTGGCTTTGCTTCTAAGAAAGACTGCAAGGCCAGGCGTGGTGACTCATGCCTGTAATCCTAGCACTTTGGGAGGCTGAGGTGGGAGGATTGTTTGAGGTCAGGAGTTTGAGACCAGCCTGAGCAACACAGTGAGACCCCATCTCTACAAAAAAATAAAAAAATTATCTGGGCGTGGTGGCATGTGCCTGTAGTCCCAGCTACTTGGGAGGCTGAGTCAGGAGGATCGTCTGCACCCAGGCTTTTGAGGTTGCAGTGAGCTATGATGATGCCACTGCACTCTACCCCAGGCAGTAGAGACCCAGACACTCTGTCTCAAAAAAAAGAAGGACTGCAGATAGGTCCTACAATCAATTAAATGATTTGGTGACAGTAAATGACTGCTCTGACAGGTCAGAAGTAAGAAGCAGCTTCATATTCAAGATAACAAGATTCCCTCCCATCCCTTCCACCCAATGCATGACTATATAAAAGTAGAAAATAAATCCATATCAGCAAAAAAATAGTGGGGGTCATCAGTACACAAATGATTTTGACAAATTTAGAAAGCAGATGGAGACATGTTGACAGATGAAGAAGAAGCCATCGTCTAGAACAGCGCTTTCCAACAGAAATATAATGAGAGTCACATACGTAAAATTTTTTAGCAGCCACATGAAAAAGAGAGGAAATTGTTATATTCTATTTTACTTAACCCAACACGTACAAAATATTATTATTTTAACATATAATATTGTTTGTTTATTTGAGAGATGGGGTCTCACTCTGTCACACAGGCTGGAGTGCAGTGGTGCAATCATAGCTCACTGCAGCTTTGAACTTCCTGGTCTCAAGGTAATCCTCCTACTTCAGCCTCTCAAGTAGCTGGGATTACAGGCATAAGCCACAATGCCCAGCAATGAAAATTTATTAATGAGATGTTTCACTTTTTTTCTTTTTTTGTACTAAGTTTTCAGAATCTGGTGTGTATTTTACAATTAGAGCACATCTTAATTCAGACTAGCCTATTCAAGTGCTCAATAACCATAGGCAGTTAGTGGCTGCTAAACTGGATGGCGTATGTCTAGAATATGTCATGTGAGGACTGCATTGGAGTTGAAAGCTTATCTGCCCAGAGTGACCCAAGAGAGACTCTGGCTTGAAATGGGTACCTTTGATAGAGGGTAGATGTGAGAAACAGAGTGAATAAATAGGATTAAACAAAGATCCATATTTATTTATAAGAGTCAGTCCCTTTATTCCCCTACTCCCCCCTTACACCCCACCCTGAAGGATTTTTCTCTAAAGATATTAAATAAATTGTCTGAGAATTCAGGTCTCTAACAAGGGCATCTTAGGGTAACACCCCACCCCCTTTCTGGCCTATGGAGACCTGCAGCCTGACAACTAGCACCTCACTCACTCATCCTAAAGCAAAGCCTGCCAGTCAGTGTGCCCTGCTCATGTACTTAAACTCCCAGTCAAACCTCCCACTCACTTAAACAATGGCAGAGGGAGAGAAAATGCACTCCTACTACTCAGTCCTTCATTCTTAAATATAAATAGACAACCAAAGAAACCAACTATACTTGGAAAACTAGTAGCATGAAACAGAAAAATTGACCCCAGTGGAATGGCAAAATTGATGGAAAATAAGAGATTTTTAAAACAAGAACAGGATGCTATGAGAAAGGAACAATCAGAAAACAAGAAAAAGTCCTTAGAGATGAAAAATACGATTGCTGAAAAAAACCTAAAAGGTAAAGTTGAGGAAATCTCTCTAAAGCCAAAGCAGACAGAGAAAGAGAGAGAGAGAGAGAAACAGAGAGAGAGAGGGAGGATAAGGAGAGGAGGGAGGGAGAGAGACAGAGAAAAATGGAAAACATAAGAGAAAATAAAAGACAAACAGATGACCAATCTATGAGGTCTACTATTGATGAAGAGAAGTCCCAGAGAGAACAGAAAAAACGGAGAGGAAGATATTATCAAAGAAATAATAGAAGAAAATTTCCCTAAGCTAAAGAAGTACCCAAATCTCCAGCTTAAAAAAGTCCTAGAGTACTGATAGGATAAATGACAAAAATTCCACACCAGACACATTCTTGTAAAATTTCAAGTAATTAAAAGATAAATAGAATACTCCTCAATGCTTTTAGAAAGGAATAAACAAGTCATCTACAAAGGAATTGGAATCAAACTGGCTTTAGCCTTCTTACTAGCAACACTGGATGCTAGAGAAAATGGAACAGTATCTTCAAAATTCTTAACTTAGATATCTATATTCAGCCAAACCACCAATCAAGTATGAGAGCAGAATAAAGACATTTTTAGACATGCAAGGACTCAGAATATGTACATCTCCCAAATATTCATTGTTAAGGAAATTACCTCATAATGCACTCTAGCAAAATAAGGGAGATAGCCAAGAAAGAGGAAGACATGGGATCCAGGAAACAGTAGATACAACCCAGGAGGGTGAGGAAGGGAAGTCCCAGGTTGAGAGCTGTACAGCGGGCCTAAAAAGCAACCACTCCAGACTGGAGCAGGAGGATGGAGGGCTCCATGAAGGATGTCTTTGGGGGGTAAAATGGACTCCAGGCAACAGGTAGCATGACTGAGAGGCTGGATAAACTTGAGGATATGTTGAAGGACCAACATTCCTTCATCAACAGGAAAGACAATTAGAAACTCCAAGAAAAATAAAAAGCTACATAAGGAAGTTTACAATCTAAATATGAAGCAAACTAAAATGGGACATGATTTTAAGCAATTGATGGAATGTGAATAAAGAGAAACTATTTGAGCTTGACACTACAAAGGTCTTTTATAAGAAGCCCAAGATTGTGACTCAGTAACTATAGAGAAGGAATGTCATCTGTGCACACTACTGGGCCTTGCAGTGAACGGTATCGTCATACCCATAATTATATCAAAGCTACTTACTGGTTTTTAATTTTTAGAATTAACCTTAGACAAAGAATGGAACACTTAAGTATGGTTATATAGGAGAATGTGAATGTCAAGCTTGACAACATTCAAGTACAGTTTCCAGGAAGTGAAAGGAAGAAGAGGGAAGTAGAGGTGGATGGGTAGGGTACCTAATATTCTTGTCTTACATGAAAGGGATTCAAGATACTATTGTTGATGGAATAAAAAGTATAGGCATACTTATAACACTGACAAAGATAACCAATAGAAAACTAAAAATAATAACAGTTATCAAATACTGGGAACAGTAGGGATGGGAGGATGAGCTAAATCGTCATCTGTCATTGCAAGGAATATGCATGCGCATGCATGTGTGTGTGTGGTATGCTTGTATACGCACAGAACATTTATTTCCAGGATATACAAGAAATCAGAAACACTGATGATTACCTCTTGGAAGGAAAACTGGACGTCTGGGAGGCAGCAGTCAAAGGGAGACTTTTTCGCTCTATACTCTTACACCGTCTGAATTTTAACCATGTAAACCCATTATCCAATTATAAAATCAATAAATACATTTTTAAAAAAAATAAACAAAAGCATAAGGATACTGGAATTATGGGGATAACTCAAAAAACACAAACGAGAAAGTGAAGGAGAGTGCTTCTGAAGAGTGGGACTAAAACTTTGTAGGGTGAGGTTAGAAGTTAATGCTTTCCATTATAAGCTTTTTAGCACTATTGGATTCAATTTACAACGTAGTTATGTCAATAAAATTTTTTTTCAATAAAATTTTTAAATGATAAAATTTTTAAATAATAAAAAATAAAGCAAAATATGGTGACATCTATATCCAAGGAGAACAGACTCACCAGTTAGTTACCATGAAGTGTCAAATTAAGCCACTACTGACTTTTAAACAGTACAACCCTTTTGAAGGACAATTTGTTAATATCTATGAAAAATGTAAATAGATATATCTTTTGGTGCAGTAATTTGCTTCTGGGAATCTGTTGTGCAGAAATATTAGACATATGTATAAAAATGTGTGCAAAAGAATGTTTCCTGCCTCATTGTTACAAATAAGGAAAGCTAGGAAGAAGTTAAAAGTTCACCAACAGAAGACAAATAAATTGTGAAAATTCTACACCATGGAATACTATGAGGCCATTAAAAAAAATGAGGCAGACTCGTATACATTGCCATGGAAGTATATCCACATTATATGATTACATGAAAAATGCAGTAAATTGTATAACATCATGCCCAGTACAATCCCATTTTTGTTCTTAGAAAAATCATGTGGGTTACTTATACAGAAAAAAATTTGGAAAAATATGCTGCAAATAATGTATTTTTCTGGGAGAATGAGATTATGTGGGACTATCATTTTCTATGTTAAAATGTCTGTATCAGATGATAAACTATCCATGCTTTCCAAAAATCTTTTTAAAAAGCTTCTATAAAGTTCAATGTTTTTATAAAACACATGTGTCATTCTTGTAATTAGAAACTAAAGGATGGGTGAGGTGGCTCATGCCTATAATCCTAGCACTCTGGGAGGCCAAGGTGGGAAGATCGCTTGAGCTCAGGAGTTCAAGACCAGCCTGAGCAACAGTGAGACCCCATCTCTACTAAAAATAAAAAAATTAGTTGGGCACAGTGGTGGGCGCCTGTAGTCCCACCTACTCAGGAGGCTGAGGCAGGAGGATGGCTTGAGCCCAGGAGTTTGTGGTTGCAGTGAGCTATGATGATGCCACTGTACTCTATGTGGGGTGACAAAGTGAGACTCTGTTTCAAAAAAAAAAACCAAAACACTAAATATAATTGAAGCCCATGTAATGAGGCTCCCATGCCAGTGCTTTTGGGTCATGCAGCGTAGAAAGGGAGAAATGTCCAGCTCTGAAGCTTCCCAGGGACCAGGGGTGGCCCAACCTGAGGAAGGCCATGAACCAGAAAGCCCAGGGTTGGGTAATGACTGTTAATGCCCAGGCAGCCAGGAGCCTGACATAGGAACAGCCAGATTGGGCACCTCACCAAAGTCCTCCCTGATTCTAAGCCAGAAAAGGGCACTCCTGGACTCTTCTCACGTATTATCTCTCCATCCTCAACAATCTGGGTTCTGGTAAGATGGAGGGAGTGAGCAAAACAGACACAAAGACAGACATACACACGTGCATGTGCAGACACACACATACACACATATATGCTTGCTTCATGCACAGACACCACAGAGACATGCAAACATGCAGATGCTTGCCTGCACACAGACCCTGGGAGGCACCGAAGGATTACACAAACACTGAGATACAAAAAAGGGAAACATAGAGAAAGAGAAAGAACCAGAGAGAGAGGAAAGGAAGAGGGAGGGAGACAAAGCCCGTGCATTCCCCCTCGGGAACGTTCCTGTGGGATATACACACAGATTTCAGTCCCATTCTGACCTCCCCCTCAGTGGGAGCTTGGGTAAATTATGCCACCTCAGTTTCTTCTGCAAAAGAAGGCTCATCATCCTGATCTCAGGAGGATGTTGTGAGACAACGTGAGAGGATATTGTTGCTGCCTACCTCCAGTCTTCTAGATATGGAGGCCTGGTGACCCAGCCACACTCAAGGCAGAGGTCAGGACCCAGGTGCTAGGCAATGAGGGGTGAAGTGAAGGGTACTCACGGATAGCAGAGGAACAGGAGGTTCAGGAAGGAGTAGGTCCTGAAGAGATGGATGAGGGATCGGCACAGACTCCAGCCTGTTGCCGTGAGAACGGTGAAGCGGGTGAGGAACAGCAGGATGGAGCGAAAGAGGGAGACCTTCCCCCTCTGAGAAGCCTGGGTCAGGGCGAGATAGGACGGGATGGGGCCTTGGATGGAGGCCACAGAGCGTGTGGCCAAATCCCACCCAGCGTGGCCTGTGATCCCACCCAGGGAAAGGTGGCACAGCAGGCTGGGCAGAACCTGGCAAGGTAAATCCTCCTTTCTGATGCCCAGTAAACTCCAAGAGCCAACGGGATGTGATTAATGTTCTTCAACCAAGTCCAAAGGGAGCCCCAAGGAAATATCTCAGGGTTGAAGGGCTGGGCGTATCTTGTTGGCATCCACAGGGGAAATGGGGAGTCCCAAAGTCCCTGGCCAGCCTCTAGGACCCAATCACCTCCTTCACGATGGACCCAATGAAGCGGCGGCCCAGAACAATGGTGGTCACCATCAGCAAGTTGAAGTCGATCAGGTGGAAGTTCTGTCAGGGGGCAGAGGCCTGGGGGTCACGTGGGCCCCTTGCCCATACACAGGCTTTTCTCATACCCACCTCCCCCTGCCCAGTCCTTTCCACAGAGACTGTCCCCATTCTCTGACCTTCATCTGCCTTCAGCTGTGTCAGGCCAGGAAATTACCTAGAGGAGTAGAACAGGACCCAGAGAAGGGAAGTGGGACAGTCCCTGGGGATAAGAGAGTGGTGTGTGAGCCCTCCTGCTCTGATCACCTGTGCCCCTGTCTCTGTACCTATTCTTCTGAACAGAGCTCTTTCTACCCCTTGAAACACTCATGTATGCCTGTGGTTCCTCTCCCCTATAGGACTTAAGACTCTGAGCTCCTTTAGGCAAAATCTGTGTCAGATTCATCTCTGCAACCCTTCAATGCCCAGTGTGGTACTAAGCACACTAGGAGCATTCAGAAATCATCAGTTTCCTGTTTCTTCTACACCTTCCATGCTCAGCACACACAGGGCCAAGCGCACAGTGGTGTTTGGCAGGGCTATGCTAAACTGAAACCAAATGTCTCGCACACATGCACATGCACACACCAGCTGGCCCTAGCTGGGCACCTACCAGGGAGGTATGGGAGGGCGGGTGGGAAGGTGGATACCACCACACTGTCTTGTAGATGTTGATGTAGTGGACGAAGAGCGCTATTAGCTGGCAAAAGAAGAGCTGTAACTCAAACAGAATGCTGGCCTGGACTGGCAGCTCAGGGATCTTGCAATGCTGTAGAGGCACGACCGTCTGGGTGGCCAGAGGGGGGCTGGAGAGCCCTGTCCCAGAACTGCTCCTGGGGATGAGGGGGGAACAGCATCAGTAGCTGACCTGAGAACCCTATGAAGAAGGGCTTCTGAGGCACAGGATTGTGGGATAAGATCAGAAAAGCAGCTCATGGTAAGGATGGAGTCCTCCTAATTCTGCTTGTCAGACAAAGGCCATAACAAAGTCTTTTCCTATCCCTAATCTTATTCAGGTCTTCCAGCATCCCCTAGGAGGGAAAGAATTATCATGTTCATTTTATGCATAAGGAAAATGAGGCCTAGAGAGGGGAGGCAACTTGTCCATGGCATGAGCAAAGCCAGAACAGAACTGTAATTGGAATCCAGGACTTTGGGCTTACGCTACCACATCCCACTGCATCTGTCCAAGTGACCACCTTCAACTGAGCTCCCTCTGGGTCTTTTTGGCTGCTCACTTCCCTCTAAGCCCCCACCTGGCATCCAGGATATCACATCCTAGAACCCAGTCAGGCAGAGCCTTGTCCACACTGCCCCTGTGAGACCACAGTGAGGGGTGAGAGACAGAGAGGTGGTTTACCTTGTGCGGGAACGGACACTGGTCACTGATGCGCTGGAAGTGTGGCCCCCACCAGAGCCCCCCGAGGATCCTGGTTCACAGAGTGGATTTCGGCAGTAAGATGTCCTGTTGGGACCTCTTCGTCCTCCTGTGGGGCTCAACGTAAAGTATATCCTCAAGCCAGGGGGCATGTATCAAGGATAATAGCCATGATGCTGGCTCCCAGTCACTTGGTATCCCATTGCATCACCTAATCCTCACTGAGCCCCGCCTACCTCTTCAACCTCATCTGCTACCACTCTCTGCCTCACTCCCCCTCACGTCATGCTCCAGACATCTGGGCCTTTCTCTCAGCAAGCCAAGCTTCTGCTACCTCTTGCACTTGCTGTATCCTTTGTCTGGAGAGCCCTTCTCTGACTGCCATTTGTGAAGTAGTTGCCCCCATCACTCTCTATCTTATTTCTATTTTTTCCACAGCAATTCACTCTCTGAAATTATCTCATTCATTTGTTAACATGCTTACTGTGTCTCCCACTAGAACAGAAGGTCAGTGAAGTCAATAATCTTATGTCTTTTTCACTGCTGTATTCCCTACCCCTCCTACAGCAAATATATATGTATATATTTATTATTTTTTTTAAGGCAAAGTATATTTTGATGAATGAATGAGCCCAGCAAGGTAGGCTTTTCGCAAATTAGGAAACTGAGCTTATACTGTGTCACAGACAGTACTGGGCCTAGGTCCTGTGCTCTCAGTTCTGGTACACACTGGGGCCCATTCAGATATAAGTTTCCGGAGACTTATAATCTTGGGCACCTTTGAGACAGCTTTTTCTTCCAGGGCCCCACGACCCAGTTCAGTGGGCAGGACCTAGGGCCTGAGCACAGGATCAGCAATATGGTTTGGAGAATGCCGTGGTTCTGGACCCGAAACTTGGACCCACAACCTGTTTCCCTAGGCTTAGCAGTCTAGTCCAGACTCCCGCGTACCACCTTGCCCAAAGGTCCTGCACGAAACTCCTAAGCACCTAATCAAAGTAATAACCTGTTCATACCGCCTCACAGCAACACAGCAGCCTCCACTCACACACACACCAAGCCCTAGCACCTCAGCTCGGAAGCTTTTCCCACACGTTTCCAAAAAGTACCTGTCCAGTAAGTGGCTCTGCCCTCACCAAGCCCCCAGACCAGAAGCTCTCTTCATACACTATTATACTTGGCTTAGAAAACCCCACACAAACACCCTAGTCCAGAAGCTCTGCCCACGCCCACTCTCCTCTCTTTAGAAGCTATGCTCCCACATAAAGCCCCTCGACCCAGAAGCCCCGCCCACACGCAACTGTCAGCCCAGAAACCCCGCCCACAAGCCATGAAAGCCCTCCCGGCCCTGAAGCCCCACTTCAGAGTAGGCTCCCTTAGTCTGACAATTGCCCCCGCCCCACCGCCTCCAGTACAAGCCCCTACAGCCCAGAAAGTTCGCCCCCGCACAAGCGCCTCCAGCCCAGAAGCTCCGCCTTTAGCACGAAGGCAACGCCCACCAGTAAGTTCCGCCCCCATTTCTAGCCGGGACTAGCGGGTCCTTATCAAAGCGCAAGCCCCTACAGGCCTTCGTTTTAGAAGCCCCGCCCAACACCCCAATTTCCCGCCCCCAAACAGAGGCCCCACCCCGCAAAACGACAGGAGGGGGCGGGGTCCCGTCTGCGCCCGCATCCCCTCCCCCGCCCCCTCCCCTCGCTGAGATCCTGTCCGCGTGGGACAGCAATTAGCCGCTTGGCCGTCCTAACCCCGCGCCCGCTAGTTCCCAGGCCGAGCCGGACCCGCTCTGCTCACCCATCTCCTCCCCCGGCGCTCTCCGCTTCGCCGCCGCAGCTCCTGCGGGCAATATGTCGGAGGCGACGGCGGCCGGGAGAGGACTAACAGCTGCAGCCCAGTCCGCGGGTATCAGCCGCGCGCTCCCGCCTCGCCGCTAAATTTGCATACAAGGCGGGCTGGAAGCTGGGAGCGCGCTTCTTAAAGGGGCCACCCTGACAAAGGCGGGGCCTGCGCGCTCTTTGTCTCGAGGTCCCCCACGCCCTTCCTGCAGCTGCTGCTGAAGAGGCCCCAGAGGGAGGGTAACCCACCTCCTCTTCTTCCCGTGCGTGCCTTCTCCCGGCATCTCTTCAGGCCCAGGCGGAGGCGGAGGGCCAGCGGAACCGCCTCTGACCCCGCCGGAGACGGACTGTACCCGCGAGTGACCCATAGCACCTCAAACTTAACGTATCTCAAATCGGGCTTTCAATTTTCTCTTTGGGCTCATTGCGCGTTGTTCCACCCCAGTCAAAACCTAGGAGTCACTTCCCCCTTCCCTCGGCCTCGGCCCCCATATCCAATCTTTGCCCTAGTCTTGCTGACCCTGAGTCCTAGATATTTCTCACATCTGACCTTACTCTCCGTTCTCATTGCAACCGCCTTGGTTCAAATCCTGACTCTGGCATTTCCGAGCCTTGAAATCTTCCCTTTTTGTTTTCTGTTCTTGTTGTTTGTTTGTTTTAAGAGATGAGGTCTCACTCTGTCACACAGGCTTCAGTGCAGTGGCATGAAGCTGGAACTATACAGGCACGCACCACCACACCTGGCTAATTTTGTCTTATTTTTTGTAGAGACAGGGTCTTGCTATGTTGCCCAAGCAGGTCTTGAACTCCTGGCCTCAAGCGGTCTTCCACACTCGGCCTCCCAAAGTGCTGGGATTACCGGTGTGACCCATAGTGCCTGGCCTGGTTTCTCGCTCTTTTTGATGAGGCTGATGATAATCACCTTATAGATCTTGGTGAGGATAAAATGAGATAAAGCACGTAGAACAAAGTCTGTTTTAATCAACATTAGCCATCATTATGTTTGGCAAACACTTAACACAGAGGAAGCATTCAATAAATGAGCTACTACTAATAATTGTTATTATCATTTCTTCGCTCACAAGACTTATAAACAGTCTTAAATCACTTGGTAGCTCCATTGTTTAGCCCAATGCTTGGCACATAATAGACATCAATATTCAATTAATTGAATGAATTAGGTGTTTAATTAATAGATATTCACAGAGCTTACTGTCAAGTGGGAGGAGGTAGACATAAACAGTTATTAATAGTAAATTCTGTAGTATGTTAGAAGGGAATGATTGGTGTGAAAGAAAAACAGGATGGAGGGTTGCAGTATTACATATGGCAGGCAGAGTAAGCGTCACTAAGGTGACTCGAGTAAACACATGAAAGAAACGAACAAGTCAGTCATGCAGACATCTGGAAAGAGGGGTCATTCAGGCAGAGGCAACAGTCAGTGCAAGGGCCCTCAGGCATGAGGGTGCCTGCTACATTTGAGAAATAACAAGGAGGCCAGTGTGGCTTAGGTGGAGTAGGCATGACAGTAGGACATGAGAAGGGGTAGATCACGTAGGGCTGTATGGTTTCACTTTGAATGAGATGCAGAGCTATTGAAGGGTTTGAACTTCCAATTTAAAAGAACCACTCCGGCTGCTCAGTGAGAACTGACTGCGGGGGCACAGGAAGGTCAGACAGGGGGCTATGGCAATGATCTTAGCAAGAGATGGTGATGGTTTGTATGAGGTTGGATTCTGGATTTGAAGGTGAAGTCAACAAGATTTGTTGACAGATTGGAGTGTGAAAGAGAAGAGTTAAGGATGACTCCAAGGTGTTTGGCCTGGACAAATGGAAATGAGTCCAATTCAAATATGTTTGTTAAGTTATGATGGATTTTACACCAAGTCAGTCCTTCCCTTCACGGGGAAAAGAGGCACAGGGAGAACGACTTTTCCTGGCTCACCAAGCAGAGTAGAGAAACCAGGACTGAGATTTCTTTTTTCTAACTAGAGAAATTCTGATAGAAGAGATGATTCTGGCTTCTTTAGAAGTGAATTTGGAATGTATCTTAATTTCTTACTTTATTTTATTTTATTGTAGAGACAGTGTCTCGCTATGTTGCCCAGGCTAGTCTTGAACTCCTGGCCTCAAGTGTTCCTTCCAGTCTTGGCCTCCCAAAGTGCTGGGATTACAGGTATTAGCCACAACTCCCTGCCAACTTTCTGAACCTCCAAAGTCTAACACTACGTAGCACATAATAGGCATTCAATGTGTATTAGTTCAGTTGAATTGAGGTAGCAGCAAACTGGCTCTTGAAAACAAGGCTGATTGGGAAAGGAAGCTAAATGGTTTCAGGAATATTCTATGAAAGATTGAGGCTGGGCCTTTCCTGGGAACACATTTTAACTTGGGTTAACAAGCATTTCTTAGCAATTACTATATCCTGGGCACTGAAGATACAGAGGTGAATGAGTGGGTAATGGGGAAGACAGAAAAATGAATCAATAAATTTTGGCACAGTGTGGTAACAGCAGTATGTACCAAGTTCAGAAGTAGACACAAGGGACTGACAAGGGAGGGAGTCAAGAGCTTTCCGAGAGATGAATATGAGTTTGCCTGTTGTAATCCTACGGGGAGGAAGCAATAGCTTGAGCCTGGCAACTGCCTTGGGGTTGGTGGTAGGGGAATGTTTTGCTGTGCATCTGTTACATAGAAGGTGCTGGACTTTGAGCATGGTAAATACTCAGGAAATGTTTACTAAATTGATTTGAGGCCATGCATATAATCTAGTATAAGAAGGTAAGGCCATTTGTATGGACTGACATGCATGTGACCCCCTGTGGCTTCAGCCCACCTTGTACCAGTCCACTGTTGATTTTGGTTTTTTTTTTTTGGCAGCCCAAGATGAAAAATTTTGCCTGTTCAGCATTCATTCCTCCTCCTTCTGGTAAGAACATGGATTTATCCTTTGGGGAACTACCTTCTTCTCACCTTCAGCCCATGTGTTGTGGTGGGGCTGCTTTACCTTCCAGTTCTAATGTGGGCAGATGGCTTGGCAAATCAAAGCATTCCAATACCCCTGCCACCTCAGGCTAGTGACTGGTTGGGGTTGTAGGGAGGGGGTGTTAATGACCCAAGTCAGGTCAAATGAGATGCAATCCTAGAATCTTTGCTAGAACTAGTAGGAAAGAAACTTTTATTCCCCTCTGGGAATAGGTTATAAATTTGGGAGCTCTTGGTGGCCATCTAGCCACCTTTTGGGCAGAACTTAGCTGACAATGAAGGAAACACAGAAGTCAAGAAATCAGGAGAAACTTTTAAATATTTTTTTAACTGTTTTTTTTTTTTTTTAGAGACAGAGTCTCACTATTGCCCAGGGTGGAGTGGTACAATGGCACAATTGTAACCCTGTAACCTTGAACTCCTAGGCTCAAGTGATCCTCCCTTCTTGGCCTCCTGAGTAACTGGGATTACAGGTGCAAGCCACTAAGCCCAGCAGAACACATTTTCTTGATAGCATTAATTGAACCCCTGGATCTAACCATACCTGAAGCTTTTATGGATTTCTGTTACAAAAAGCCGGTTTGTGTTGGGTGTTTGACAATTCCAACTGAAATAATATAGAATATACACTTCTAGTCCACTGTTTACCAGAAGCATCTAATGGTTTGGTCCTTTAACATCTGCCTCCTATAGGGTCCCTGGAGAAAATAAGATGGCTAGATTCTTGTCTTCTAGACCCATGGCCACACATCTCAGATGTTTTGTGACCTTGAAGCCCTCACTTCCCCTCTCTGAGCCTCCATTTCCTGATTAACTTGCTCTCTATTGGCTCCTCCAGGAGTCTTGAGTTTTTGAGGAAACGTCCCTGGCTCTAGGCCAATCCTGTCATTGGGTGTCAAGAGTTGGGATCTTTTCCTTGGTCATGTCACTTCTGGGACCAAGGCCCAAAGCTGGCAAATCTGTCCTTTAAATCAGTAATTTTCAACCCAGATTATGCAGCCCTCTGGTGGTACAAAGAGGTGCTGAAAGCACAGGATAGAACAATGCAGCTTTCTAGAATGTCAGTTTTATTCACTGGAAATGTAGGGCAGTATTTTCAATATTAAAAAGTAGTTACTGGCCGGGTGTGGTGGCTCATGCCTGTAATTCTAGCACTCTGGGAGGCCGAGGCGGGCAGATTGTTTGAGCTCAGGAGTTCGAGACCAGCCTGAGCAAGAGCGAGACCCCGTCTCTACCAAAAATAGAAAGAAATTAATTGGACAACTAAAAATATATAGAAAAAATTAGCCGGGCATGGTGGCGCATGCCTGTAGTCCCAGCT
>CAUYSK010022185.1:0-44522 GCA_963575035.1 Avahi laniger | reverse complement strand
AAAGTTTTTTTTTTCATTTACCTATAACCTATGAATAAGATTATTTTTTAACATATTTATTGATTTGTTAGTACCAAAGATGTAATTGCATAATGACCTTGAGTCTTTTTGAAACAAGTTGTTATTTTTTCTAATACTTTTCCAAGTGTACTTTGATAGTCTTGTTAGTAAAGGTAGTTTCATTCAAGCAATGGCTTACTTAAAATGACTCTACTTCCAAAAGATAGAAGTGACTTCATTGTTTCCATTTGTTTTACGATATCCTCATGAAGGATAAAGACACATGGGAAATCTGAAGAACTTCTGTAAGAAAAATAAACAATACTTGTTATCGTAATTCTGATTAGAAATAATTGAGTTGGACTTTTTGTGTTTAATTGAAGAAACTGACTGACTTACTCAAGGCTACTTGGGAGATTGGGGATAGAGCCCAAACAGGAACCCAGGGTAATTAATTTCCATGCTAGAACTATTTCTGCTCTGTTGTCTTATGATTAACCAGTGGCATATAAGAGTTGATAATCTATAAAACAGGTGGAAGATGTGAAAAACTTTATAATAAAAATACTTCTTCAGCAGGTCTTGTGCTTGTTCCTTCATGTAATGGTGTAGAATATTGAATTTTGACTGTAGTATTTATTTTGATATAGTGAAAATTTGAAACATTTTTCCCTGCATTAAAAATTTCTAACTTTTTTTCTTTATACTTTTACTCTAATGCTATAACCTTTGGCTAGTACTTAGCCTTCTTGGTGGCAGCATAGGTGAATTGTAATGTATATTTCAGTTATATTTATCTTTAAAGCATTAACATGAAATATTGAAAAATACTTCTGGTTTATTTCAGGTGGATAATCCAGTTTCTGTTTTAACACAAGAGATGAGCAAGCAGTTCTTACAGTCCAAAAATGAGGGAGACAAATACAAAGTAAGGGGCACCAAAGTAAATATAAATCTACCCAAAAAGAATACATTTAGATATATTTCTTGCTCACATGATAGAGACTGAATTTTGTTCCATTTTTTTCTTAAAGCCACCTATTTAAAGTAATATTGTAGGACTAGATTAAGAATTGTTAAGTAAAATGAGAGTGTAGTTTTGGTAAATCCTTGTTTTCACTTTTTGGCTTTTAATTCTTAATCTTTAAGGAAATACAAGATAACAGTTGGCCATAATATGTAATAATTTGTAAACCTTAAACTATTTAAAATTTTAAAAGCTAACAAAATATTTGGCTACTACTAAACTGTCTGCGTAGCCTTTTAAATGAGTTTTGGTATTTCCTATTCTAAAAATTTAGGAATGCACAAAGATCAAAGCTGCAAGTGTTTTTAGTCATTTTTGCTTAAAGAACTGAATTAGTAAAAATGAGCTTTCAAAATAGTATTTTCTTTCCTGGAGTTTTAAGAGCTTTTGCAAATGTGAGCATAGCAGTTCAGTAAATTTGAGTATGAACTATTAGGTCATTAAATATGAAATGTCTGATTTTGAGGCAAAAATTTAGTTTATTATATCTCAAACAAGAAGCAGTACAGTTAATCAAAGTATGCACCTCAACTATCGACACAGTTTTGCCATCTTAATGGTAGCTTGTTTATACTAGCAGTGAAGAAGCCTGGAGAGCCAGTGACAATGAAAATGGTTGTTTTCCATAGCTTGTTGAGAATTGAATATTTTTCCTTGCAAGAAATGGTCCAAAGCCTGGAGGAAGAAGTAGTAGTCAGTTGGTGCAAGATCTGGTGAATACGGTGGATGACAGAGAGTTTCTAAGTCCAGCCTCTGTAGTTTGAGCAGTGTTGTTTGTGCAACATGTGGCCAAGTGTTGCCTTGCAAGAGGATTGGCCTGTCTCTGTTGACCTATCTCGGCTGCTTAATGGCAAACATCCTCATCATTTCATCCAATTGATTGCAGTAGACATCCACTATAATCAATTGACCAGGTTTTATATCAGTGTTGGAGCACCAAACAGACACCATGAGCTTTTTTTGATGAATATTTGGTTTTGTACTATGTTTTGGCACTTCATCTTTATCCAACCATTGTGTTGAATGCTTGCAATTGTCAAAAAGAATCTGCTTTTCATCACATGTAGTAATACGGTATAGAAATGGTTTGCCTTTATGTCGTGACAGCAAAGAAAGACAAGCTTCGAGACGGTTTCTCTACTGACACGTGTTTAATTTATGTAGTACCCATCTGTCCAGCTTCTTTACCTTGCAGATTTGTTTCAAATGGTCCAACATTGTTGGAATAGTAATGTCAATCCTTGCTAGTAATTCACACATAGGTTGAGATGGATTTGCTTCCACTACAGCTTTTAGTTTATCATTATTCACCTTGATCTCAGGTCACCCACATGGCTCACTTTCAAAATTAAAATCACCAGAATGGAACTTCTCAAACCATTGACGTACTGTGAGTCCATTAGCCACATCTTTCCCAAACACTTCGATGATATTTCAAGCTGTCTGCTCTGCATTGGTTCCATGACAGAACTCATATTAAAAAATAACACAAATCTTTGACTTATCCATGGTTTCACAAAAATTGCTCTTAAAAAAATGTGAAAGATAATTACTAACCAAAATGTACATTTGAAAGACTGAAGATGTACCTTCACAATAGGGGGAAAAAACCAAGAAGTGTCAAAGTGACATGACAGATATCAACTGTCAAATTTATGACTTAAGGAAATCAAGTGTTTCATGCTTAATGACCTAATAAGATGTGTTCTTCTGTGTTTATGTGTACTCGCTTATGTTTTTAATGTCTTTTTACATAATTGGTCTGAAAGTTTTCAGAGACCAAATTTTTCCTTTTGTTTTTTCACAGTTGCATGGAAGTTTACAAACTCCTAATTGTGTTTTTCTTGTTGATATAGTTCTTCATGAAAGCAACCCAACTTGAACAAATGAAGGAGGATTATTCATACATTATGGAAACAAAAGAAAGAACAAAGGAGCAGATCAATCAAGGAGAAGAGGTTTGTAAACAGTTAATGGGAATTTTTTTGAGATCAACCAAATTTCCTGTAATACTTAAAGAAAATGATATTGTAAAATTAGGTATCTGTATATTTATATAAAAATAATAATATTTTTATAGCACCCTATGAAGTATATGAAGTGTGGTTTTTATATTCAGGATATTTATTAATCTTTACTTTTTTGCTTTATAATAATGGGTATGAACATGACTTACTTCCTCTGTTAGACTGTAAGCTAGAAGACAGAGCAGCATCTTATGTGCTTATCCCTTGATGTATGACGAATTGGTTTTGTAATAAGGTACCACTAAGTCTCATTATAAGCAGTTTAAAAACTGTAACATTTCTTTTGCTGAGATAATAAGCACAAGACTCACACTGATAGTAAACATAGTATGCATTTATAATTATGTTTGCAATTATAAATTATAGAGGTGACTCTTTCATTACACTGGCGAAATGTTAACATTCCTTAAGCAACTGATAGCTCAGTAGCAGCTGTCACATCATGTTACTCACTAGCTTGACAGCTGTGCAGAGTTGCTTCAATTTTAAAACACTCGTGCCAACCATGACTTATTTAAATTTGTTTTTACATGTGCCATATTTTGTTCTTGTACCTTCTCCTTCAGATTCCTGATGATCCCAACTGTTATCTGATGATCAGAGACTTCAGAGTCATAAGGCTTACATTATAGCTGTTTATCCAGTACATTAAGTCCCACCAATTTTACATGATTCCAAATCTTGTTCTTTTGTTAAGTGAGTTTTATACAGCCAGTTGAGTGTTCATCAGCTTTTTAGCTTATCCTTTTGAGGTCGAATTGTACTAATAATTGACTGAAGTCAAATTCATTAGGTGTTACACTGAACTGTCTACTTCAGGGTTTTGAGGAATACATATTGTAAATTAGGCCTATAATTGTGTGGTTCATTAAGTGAAAACTCAAAAATCAGGAATGAGTATATTTTTATTCCCCGCATCATCCTTTCAAGCCTGGATTACATGGTGGTGTGCAAGGAGCTACTATAAGCCACAGAATTAACACAGTACACTTTTTTGGAGTATCAGTGTTATTGTTGGGGAAAGAGGTAATATTTGTATATTTAAACAAGTCATACATAGTTTGTTACATTAATTATTTTAAAAATAATAAACAGGGACTTTGAAGAAATTTGTTTGCTTCAGACCTCTTGGGGTTAAGCACACACTTTCTACATGGTATACTTTGTTCTCAACAATTAAAAATACTTTGATTATGAAGTTTAAGAAGCATTTCCCTATATTGTGCAACAGAGTTCTTGATACTTCATATACACCTAAAAAGAACTGTTTTCCTAATTGATTAAATGCCTTATGGTCTCAAAATAAACTCTGTGTTTGAATAGTTAAATCTTTAAGAAATAGTTATGTGAAGATTAAAAACTAGAAATCATTCCATCAACAAATATTAAATTACTAGCATTGTGCTTTGACTGTTGGGCATATAATGACAAATAAATATCAGGATTCTTGAAATTATGGACCTGACTATTTAGCAGGAAACATAGATGGTAAATAATTTGAGTATGGTGAGTACTACTAAAGTAGCTATAGACTAGATTTGTGCAAAAGCACTTAATAGGGTACTAGTAGTGGGGGGTGGGAGAATTAATGACAAGGGGAAGTTATTAAGAAAGTGATGTCTAAGATGAGAACTGAAGGATGAGTAATACCAGGTAAAGAATGGTGAGAGTAAGGAAAGGTGCTCTAAGAAGTAGCATGACTGAAGTCTCAGGGGTAAGAAAGCATGTAGTTCTTTAAAAAAAACTGGAAGAATTCCAGACTGGCTAGAGTGAAGAACACAAGAGTGAGAGATGAGAGGCCAGACTGTGGAGGACCTTGTAAAACTTAATGGCAGTAGAAGACATGAAAGTGAATGACTTCATTAATTGGGTATGTTCAATAGATTATTCTGCTGTAGAAGAGAGTGAACTGCTGTAAGGAAAGAACAGAGGTAGAGAGATTAATAAAGAAGGTATTATCATTGTCCAAAGAGATGATGAGGATGTGAGTTAGTGTATTGGCAGTAGTAAGAGAGAAAAGAACTTTGAAATGATCTGGACAGATATTGTAGGGGACATGGAGGGATAAAGTTAAGACAGAGGCATCAAGGGTGGCCAAAGACCTCCAGATTAATTACCTCAGCAATAGAGTAAGTTTATTGAGATAGGAAGCGTGGTGAAAGGAGCCATTTTTGTTTTGTTTCATTTCTTTTCTTCTTCTTCTTTTTTTTTTTTTAAGAAAGATGAATTCCATTTGAACACATTAATTTTAAGGTGCTTATAAACCATGCAAGTGGAAATGTCAAGGGGGAAATTTGAAATATGAGTTAGGGATACAGAAGTCAAGTCTGGCTTCAGTGAAAATTTGGGAGTCATCAGTATGTTATTAGTATCTGAGCAGTAATTGCTGAGGGGAAGACAAAAAGTGGACCTAGGCCTGAACCATTAGAAATACTCATGGAAGCCATAAGAAGCCAAGGGAGGAGAGAATTTGAGAAGAAACAAGTCAGGACTGTGAGATGTACTGTGTGGTAAAGCACTATAAGAATTGATAAAACTCATTGTATTTAGTGACATAATCATAGATGACTATGGCAAAATGGGTGAAAACAAGCCAGATTTGTGGGACTGAAAACTGAGGAAATGGAGAAGATAGAGATAATTTTCATGAAACTTGGATGGGAAGGGAAGAAAAGTTTTAGAGGAGGAGGGGGTGCCAAGGGATGGGTAGTAGTGGTTTTGTTTGAAATGATAAGCAAGTAGAGATGAACATGGTAATGGAAAAGAGTTAAGAAGGTGAAGTGGAAACAGATAAAAAGATGGGATGGAAAACCAGTGGATTTAGACCTTTGAGAAGGAAGAAGATGGGATCCGAGATACGGGTAGGGGATGGGGGCTAGACTTAAATATTATGAGGCCACCTCTCTCTTGTTGCAGAAGGAAGAGATGACTGCTTTAGATTTGTAGATAAGGTTGTTGGAGGTTGGAGGGAGTTTCTTTCTGATGCCTTCTAAATTCTCTGAAGCTGGAGATAGAAAATGAATGAGGGAATAAGGTGGCAGTGTGTGTGTGAGGTTTGGAGAGTGGTATTGGATTGAGATAATCCTGGAGAATGGGAAAGTGAATTGGATAGGGAAACAAAGCAAGATCTATAGTGTTAAGGCCCTAGTTAAATCTGATAAGCATGAAGGAAGAGGAGAGGCGGTCTACCGAAGTCTACAGAATATGACATCTAAAAGGATATATTCAGAAGCTGTTCTAATGTCATGATACTTAATATTTGGTTATTTTATTTATTAATTATTAAAAGAGAACTTAGAAAAATTATGACTTGTTTGAATTTTAGAAATATTTTCCTTGTGATCCTTCCATTTGCTTTGGAATGTTTACTTATTATACTTTGTCTGAAAGAACAGACCAGTGTGTTTATCGGACATGGAATAAAGAGGGAAAACGGGAAAGCAAGTTTTGGCATTTATCTATACTTGTATGGTCTTGAACTTTTAATTCTTTTGCTTTTCTTCATCTGATGAAATGGCCAACATTTTTATAGTGCAGAAATTAGCAAAATTATTGTACCTATTAAAAGTATACCAAAGAACCAAAAATATTTTTATTTCCACTTCAGAGAAGTCATTTCCTAACAAATCTTTATGTAGTACTTGTTTAGGCATTGTTTTCAAAAGAAACACATTTGCAAAATGTCTTTTTTTAATGTTAATAAGAAATATATCCTTTCTTTTTTTCTTTTTTAAGCGGCTTACTGAACTAAAGCGCCAGTGTTTGGAGAAAGAGGAACGTTTTCAAAGTATTGCTGGTTTAAGTACAATGAAGACTAATTTAGAGTACTTGAAACATGAAATGGCTTGGGCAGTGGTAATTTGCACTTAATTACTTGTTCACATATATTTGTGATATATAGAATATATTTGAATATATTTGGTTATTGTTCATCTTATCAGTGATTTGCTATATGATTTCTTCTTCAGGTCAATGAAATTGAGAAACAGTTGAATGCTATCAGAGATAATATCGAAATTGGAGAAGAGCGTGCTGCTAGACTTGACAGGAAAACAGAAGAACAGCAGGTAATTACAGTTTTTTAAAGATTTAGTAGGTTGAATCATATGAAATTGCTGATATTAGTCTATTAATGAACCCACAAAAGTGCCAGTTTCAACCTGTATCTATATCTGTTTTTGAATTTATTACTCAGGTGAAGCAGAGTTTTTGCAAGGCCTGTTTGGCAACTCTCTCTTTTTTTTTTTGAGACAGAGTCTCACCCTGTCACCCAGGCTGGAGTGCCTGGGTGACATAGCTCACTGTAACCTCAAACTCGTGGGCTCAAGCGATCCTCCTGCCTCAGCCTCTGGAGTAGCTGAGACTACAGGTGCTCGCCACTGTGCCTGGCTAATTTTTCTGTTTTTAGTAGAGATGGGGTCTCATTCTTGTTCAGGCTGGTCTCAAACTCCTATCCTAAAGCAATCTTCCCATCTTGGCCTCCCAAAGTGCTAGGATTATTGGCCTTCCAAAGTGCTAAGATTATAGGCATCTGGCTAGCAACTCTTTTTTGAAAAGGCTACTGTGTTTGGCCGTGATAAGCTTGTCTGATGCTAGGGCCATAGAACTCTCATGAATGTGGACAATGGGACTTTGTTACTGACTACAGATACTGGAATGTCAAACTTTTACTCCTGGATTCTTAAGGAGCTAAAACACAAAAAGACCTAAGAAATAAAGGGGTGCTAGGATAATAGTCAATTGGAATAGCATTAAAGCTAAATATTAGGAAGTATAAGAATTCAGAACTGAAAACAATGCCCACAGATTGCTAATGGAACTTTCAGGAAACTGAGTTTTAGGGTCCAGAACAAAGATGGCCTGTCAGAGGATTTCGTACAGGTGGAACACATCTAGGATAAATTTGTTAGGTCTGTTAAGGTTAATTTCAATCTGACATCTAAGAGCACAGGTAGAAACTACTACATTTATCTAAAATTTAAGGAAGTTGCAAAAGTCTTCCACACGGGCCTACAGGTGCTGTAGAAGCTGGTTGAGTGATAGTTGTGTTGGGGGTTTCCACGTGGATTTTTTTACTGGTCAGTAGATCTACTCTTTATACTATCCTTTCTTTCTTTTTTAAACAGTTTTATTAAGGTATAATTCATGTACCATATAATTAACCCATTTAAGTGTACAATTCAGTGGGTTTTAGTGTATTCACAAGATTGAGCAGCGACTACGGTGGAGATTCTCATGCTGTCATGCCAGAAGTAGAACTCCTAGCTCTTTCTTTACTCTCCCACCCCCAAATGCACTTAGTGTGTCAGTGTATTTTGTTCTCCTTTGCTTAGGAATTTCTTTCTGGCCTCCAAGCTTGACTGTGATATAGGATGTACTATTCCCCAGCTTGTTTTTTCCTGTCTGCTTCTAAGATAAACAGCTTTTCCTTTCTCCTTTTAAGGGCTATGACATTAATTTATCAAAGGTAATAGGTGTGTATGTAAAAATAATCAAATGGCGAAGGTAGTACATTTACTTAGTGATCTCTGGGCTGAGTTTCTTACTCCCTCTTCAGGTAGTAAATGGAAATTTAATCCTTCCCAGCTCTCTCACCTCAAATTTTTATTTCTGAGAGAATATCCTAAAATTTTCACAAATATTTTTCTCTTCTCAGCCTCATTTCTCAGCTTGTTATTGGAGAAGGCTTTAAATACATTCCTCCTTAAACGTTTCCCAGTCTAAAATAGAATCCAGTCTAAGTGATACATGCTTACCTCTTTTTCAAATGGAAAAAGGAAGATCTTAAGCCTAGGCAATGTTTAGTTCTATTGTCCTTTTTCTGCACTTAGGCATTTGGACACTCTGTAGTAAATGGCAAATTTCTAGAGTAAGTACTATCTTATTTTATATTTATATTCTCACCGTGTCTTACGTGAAGGCTTTCACATAGCATGTACTTGATTATTGCTTATACTGTTAAATGGAAGGTTTCTGAAGAAATAGCATCTAAAGCAGACTTTAAACTTGTGTTAACCTAATTCAAAACTGAAAATATATGAATTATGTTTAGTTTATGTAACACCTGGATCCAACTTTAATTTTTATAAAAAATTCATTTTTTTATGTATTGTCTTGGTTGCTTTCATGTTATAATGACAGACTCAAGTGGCTATGACAGAGACCACATGGAGCACAAAGCCATACACTGTCTAGCTCTTTATGGAAAAAATTTGCCGACCACCGATCTAAATAGTTTTTGTATTTGTCCCTTCTAATCCATCCCTATTGTCAATGTCCTCATTTTGGTCCCTAATTATTTTTGCTCCATAATATTATATTAACTTCTTACTGAAATCTTTTTCTTTAATTTTTTCCTCTGTCTTGTCTTTCAAGTACTTCCTGAGTGATCTAACATGCAGATTTGGTCATATTTTGTCTCCCTTTGTCTAGAGGATTAAGTTGTAAGCCATCCATATAGAATGCAGGGCCCTCTACCCCTTCATCCCATCTTCCACTATTATTCTCTTAAGTCCAGCAAAATTGTTAATTTCTAAAATAGATATTAATACCTTTGCACATGCTCTTCCATCTGTCTCTAATACCCTTCCCTAAACTATCTCCTGGTATATACTTTGGTAGATCTTTCACCTCTCAGCTTAAATGCTACTGTCTTTTCAAGGTATTCTTGACATTTTCTGGCAGATCTATGGTTTCTTTCTCTGTGCTACCACAATTGTAAATAGATATACCCTATGTAAGCATTATTGTATACAAACTGTATCATCAGTTTGTGTTATTTCTCTGCTACATTGTGTCATTCTCCTTTTAATTCGTTATTTAAGGACAATTGTTATTGTGTCTTTATATTCCCAGAGGATAACAAATTTGTTGGATAACTAAATGTGAGTTAAAATTAAATTATATTTTAGTATTTTATATGATTATGTTTGTTTACCTAATGTCTTGAATGAAATTAAATTTATTCTTGGGATGTGAACTATATGTAATTATTTTTAATTTTTCTCTCTTTATTAAAGAAAAATAAAATATACTCCAATACTATCATTTTCTTAAAGGTCAGACTTAATGACGCAGAAAAAAAGTACAAGGATATTCAAGATAAACTAGAAAAGATTAGTGAGGAGACAAACGCCCGAGCACCAGAATGTATGGCGTTGAAAGCAGATGTCACTGCTAAGAAAAGGGCCTATAATGAAGCTGAGGTGAGAGAAATTTTCTAATCTGGAATACTAAAAGCTCTGTAGCAAATATAAAGGCTGTTCATCTATTTTAAAAGTAAATGTGTTCTATACCTGTGTTAAAATCTCTGTTGCTTTCAGACTTTAAAAAATGTAATGGTTTCAGATGGCCATTTATATATTTTATTTTAAAAATATATTCCTGCACATATTCAGCCTCTGACTTGAAGATTTGGCAAAATTGGACTTGCCTGGGATATTTATGTTTTCATTTTACTAAAGCATGTCTAATTTTTTTGTTAGGTTTTGTATAACCGTTCCCTAAATGAATATAAAGCATTAAAGAAAGATGATGAGCAGCTTTGTAAAAGAATTGAAGAACTTAAAAGGTAGGATAGTTACTTTGCAGTTTTCATGATCACTTCATTTTGTAATAAAGTAATCTAGGTGCAATAGAGTATTTTCTGTATTATTATTAATGGAATTTTATTACATTGGTTTGTGTTTTTTAAATGTTAAATTTTTCATTTAACATTTTTCACTTTGGATTATTTACTGTTAGTACTGATCAATCTTTGGAACCTGAGCGGTTGGAAAGACAAAAAAAAATATCTTGGCTAAAAGAGCGAGTAAAAGCCTTACAGGATCAAGAAAATTCAGTCAATCAAGAGATTGAACAGTTTCAGCAAGCCATAGAAAAGGACAAAGAAGAATATACCAGAATTAAGTAAGTTGCAACAACCTTAGAATGACTTTTTTCAATTAGTTGAACATCATATAGTTTTGCTCTTTATATGAAGAGAGAATTTTTGTTGTTTTTTTCTCTGCATAAAAAGGGATCTTTTAACACATTAACTGCCATGAGAGTTCTGTTTAACACAAGTTTGAGCCCAGGACCTTGTGAAACATAATGTAACTCACAGGTCTTTTCACCTCAGGAGCCTCGAGAACTATTTTTCAAGTTGCATATAACTCATGCACAGAAAAAAATAAAATATAACAAGTTTTTCATTAAATTAGAAAGGATAGTTTTGTTTTTGAAGTTTTTATTCTATTTTAATAAAACACCATGGCCCCAAGGAAAACATTTTTTTTCTAATGTGACACTCAATGTGTTAAAATCACTTTTTAAAAGACCTAACACTTGTTGAGTTGAACAATTTCCGGAATTTCTAGTCCATAACTGTTGTGTCACTTTTTTCATGCCAAGTTTTGAGGACTTGTGACTTGTTTTTCTCTGGTAACACAATTATTTTCAAATAAAAAATTCTGCTTTAGTTTTTACAGTAGCTAGGTCATTGCTGATATTATATGGGCAGAAGCTGAGTATTTCTATATAACTGTATCACATATCTGTCCTGTTTATCTATTTTTGTTTTTCAGGAGGGAAGAATTAGATGTGAAGGATGCATTGAACTATAATCAGAGGCAACTGAAAGAATTAAAAGATAGTAAAACTGATCAACTAAAAAGATTTGGCCCTCATGTTCCAGCTCTCCTTGAAGCAATAGATGATGCTTATAGACGAGGACATTTTACCTATAAACCTGTAGGCCCTTTAGGTATTTGTCGTTATTTAATGAGGATATAATAAACATTAGAAATAAGTTTATTTTCAAAAAGGGGTCTGTTGAATCTAGTTTTAAACTCTATTATCAAAGACCTATATAGTTACATGTGAATTGTAATTGTACATATTTTAAAAAATAAAGTAATAAAATCATGTTAAATTTTGTAGCTTTTATTTTGTATTTTTAAAGCATAAAATAGCTAAAAGAAAGAGAACTTAGGAAAAGGAAACATAATTATGGAGTTGAATAATCTGGTTCTTATTTTCTCCTGAGTGAATAAATGAATGAACTAACTTGAATATGATTGATTAATCAGAAAATCTAGTATCATCAAGCTATAGTCAAAAGAACACTCTCTGGAATTTTTGTAAGCTCTGTAAAATGACTTTCTTAGTTTCTGTTTAGGTCAGACAACATGATTTGTAAATTCTCTTCCAGCTGTAAAATCTATGTTTATTTAATTATTCCCATATATTTATGGTATTTTAAAAGATATTCTTAGTTTCTCCTTGGGAATTATCTCTAATTCTGTACATCGTTAGGTGAAAATGATGCTATAATATAAATATGTCTTGTTAGTAAAGTATTACATTTAAGTATTGTAGTGATGGCTCTTTATTTAAATGATATGTACCTTTACAACAGGATCTGTTTCAGTGAATGAGGCTTTTTTCCCCATCCCTAAATCTAAAATCTCAGTATTAGCCAGTTTTACAGAAAATAATAAAGAATCTGTAAATCTTTTGACTTGATTTTCAAAGCACCATTGAGAGGCTGGAATAATATAAACTTAGATAGAAAAGCCACTGTTGATTTACATTAGAAATTGGACAATTTTTTTCACAGGATTTTGTGGATTTTCTCTTTAGTGTATCCAATGGGTATGTGGGGATTTCCTATTTAGTTAAAATAAGATCTATAATATCATTTAAACTACTTTACATGAAAATATTTTAAGTCGTTTATGAAATATAATACAAAGATAATTATTGCTATTTCAAAATAAGTATTTATGAGCCCTTCTATAATTTTCTCCAACTTTTAGGAGCTTGCATTCATCTTCGGGACCCTGAGCTTGCTTTGGCTATTGAATCTTGCTTGAAGGGACTTCTGCAAGCCTATTGTTGCCATAATCATGCTGATGAAAGAGTCCTTCAGGCACTGATGAAACGGTTTTATTTACCTGGGACCTCCCGGCCACAGATCATAGTTTCTGAATTTCGGAATGAGATGTATGATGTAAGACACAGGTAAAGCATCAGTAATTAAATACTGTTTCTAGTTTTGCTTAATCATGTGCAAGATTGGAAAGAGTTAGAACAGTTTTAATGTTAATCATATCTTTACTACTGATTTATAAAATTTTATCAACCCACTTTAATTTCTGTCTAGGCATTGGTTCTAGGCATTGGAGAAACAAAGATACCTGAGAGATATCCCTGCCCTTGAGGTCCTGACATGTGGAAGACAGTATGGGGAAACAGATGTAGTATGGCATAGAAATTATACCGATGGAGGAAATGATGCAGACCTAACCAAATTAATAGGAAGGTCCTGAGGAAGAACAGTGGTACTCATTACTCACAGTTTCATAGACTCTGTAAAGAGCTGTAATTATTTTCTTTCATGACCCTAACAAGTCTTTTTATGAACTCAATCCTCAAACTGGTTTCTTTGCTAACTGCTGATTACTCACTTTACTTTAAAAATAGATACCTGTATCTATCCCCAGATTGCATTTAAAAATTTTTTTTCTCTCCCTTCTGTACTTTTTGAAATATATAATAAAACTATTTTTGCTTTTTTTTTTTTTTTTTGAGACAGAGTTTTGCTCTGTCACCTGAGTAGGTGCAGTGGCATCATCCATAGCTCACTGCAACCTCAAACTCCTGGGCTCAAGTGATCCTCCTGCCTCAGCCTCCCAAGGGGCTGGAAGTACAGACATGTACCACCACAACCAGCTAATATTTTGTAGAGACAGGGTCTCAAACTCCTGAACTCAAGCAGTCCTCCCACCTCAGCCTCCCAGAGTGCTAAGATTATAGGTGTGAGCCACTGTGCCCTGCCATATTTTTGCTTTTTTTTTTTTTTAAATTAAGTCTAAATTTGTATACGAACAATAATTGTCTCATATATTCTTTGTGGGCATAGATTAAATTGAATCCCAAGGTGCAGATGTAGTTCAAATGATAGTAATTAACTCATATTTTAGTAGGTAGCTCAGGGAAGAATTCAGAGAAGAGATGATAAATGATTAATCTTTTAATTGATGAGGTTGTCAAATGACAGAAAAGGTTAATTGCCTTCTAGATAAATAGTATTCTGTGTGCAAAACATATGGAGGCATGACGTAAGTTATTTTGCAAAACATGGTCTTTGCAATTTTGATAAGAAGGAACAGATTGACAAACATTTAGGACAAAATCAATAAAACTCGTTAATTGAATGTAAGAGAAGGGAGAATCAGGATGACTCCTAGGTTTCTGTCTGTAGTAATTAGCTGAAGGTATGCCATCAATTAATTTAGAAGAATTATAATTTAAACAAAAAGGATTTGTCAAAAGTATATAAGTCCTATTTTAGAATTATTGATTTTGAGCTTTTAGGCCAGAGATAAGTATTTAGAGTTAGGGGTAAAGTGTTTTCTCTCTCTGCCTGAGAATTTGACCTTAAGTTAATTTCTAGCTCTGATTCCAGGTTTCAAAAACCTGATAAAAGTGACATTTCAATTTTGCTACCAGACAACATTGCTTATGGTAAAAATGACCCCTGACGGGTTAGTTGCACCTGGACTGGGAGAACTCTAATCTTGTGGTGGGATGCCATTATGGCGACTCTTGTAATCGGACATTTCCCTTGTGGGGAACTCGGAAACCATTCCTGTGAAATTGTTATGTGAGATACTGGCTTCTGTGAGGAATATCCTCCTTGAACTTGAACTGTCATTTTAAGATCAGAAAGTATAGTCCTAAACAGCTGGATGGCCTGTTCTGTGAACTGCCACAAGAACTCCCATGAAGGGAGAGAATGCCTAGCACTGCCTTGCTGGTACGTGTGTTTTCAGTCACTTAACAGTGTAACACACGTGACACACAGTATCCTAGAAAGGGGTGCGAAGGTGAGCTAGGTTTGTGCAGTATAATGTCAGTTTTCTTGGAAATAGGTGAGTTCATGTGCCAAGAACAGGGGCCTTGGGAGTTGGGCAGGAAGTTTGGGAGTTATCCTATTTAAGGGTTTATACTAGCAGGTGAGGAGAATGAGAGAAGCTGACTCAAAGTCTACTTTAGACACAAAAACCTGTGGTGCCTGCAGAATTTTTCACTAATAATGTTTGTTTACTGATAGATGTGAGTGGAGAGTATGTATTGTTGAATTAATATTCCATCAGAATTTTTTGGAGTGGGTAGATATTACAGAAGGAGAGGAGGAGGGAAGCAATTGAATGTGCTGTTAAGAGAGTAGTCCAAAGAAGTTGAGCCCTGGGAGCCTTCATTAGACCCACCTTAATGAAGTTAGAGAGCAGATTTAACAGGCATGATGATCCTATAAGGAGAGGGGATTGTGGTAAGAGAATTGAGAATTGAAGGGAACAGGTCTAGGTGATGACAAAGTCCATATTTTGGCTTCCAGAGTAGTTCGCTGAAGCACACATTGTTGGAGTAGTGGAAGAAGTTAGATTCTAATTCTTTTGTGTGTTGACAAGAGTCTGGAAAATGTTTAATATTCTGTTTACTTTGGCTGCCTTATCAACATTTTGAAGGGATGATTTATTTTGTGAATGTGAAGAACTTTTGTCAGTGTAAATTATGGTCTGATGCTACATTTTAAAATTGGATGTATTAATGTAGAAAAGAACAATGAAATACTATTAGAATATTAGAATGTATCAGATGTATAGGACTCATTTTATTCATTTAGGCTTACTTTAGATAACCTCGGCACAGGTACCTAGGAAAGTGCCTAATTCCCAGGGAGGCGTTCAGGAAACGTAGTTTCTTCTCCTCCTGGCCTTGTCTCCTCTTTTCAGTGGAAGTAGAAGCGACTGAACTACTCATCTTGTTGTGACCCACCCAGAACCGTGTTTGCATTTGCACTTCTTACCCCATCTTAATAGAAGAAATATTCTTCTAAAGCTATTCTACTTGTGCCCTGAATTGCTTATTTACTTTCTTACCTGAGTCATGAACCATTTTTTAAAATTATTTCAACCCTCTCCTGAGCCTTACACTTTCCTATTCCACTGACTTCTCTCCCCTTTATATATGCTAGGTCACTGATTTGCCTCTCTTGTCTTAAAAACAAACTCCTCCTAGGGTGATTGTGCATTTATTCCTTGACCCACTACTCTCTCTGGTCCCTGAAATGCTCATTATATTCTCCATTTATTTCCTTGTTGCCAATCCAATGGATATATGTGTATATTATATGTATGTACTTACCTTCTGGTAGACCTTAGATACTATCAAATATACTTTGCTTGACTTCCTTAAAACTTTGTACTCTTTTTGTTACTGTGACACCATTTCCTTGATTCTCCTACCCTTCAGATGTTTCTCAGCCCATTTTGTTGGCTTTTTTTCATCTACTCCTTTGATTATGGTGCTCCCCACAGCTCTGTTCTTGGCCTGTTATCCCTTCTCACTGTATTCTTCTTACGTTCGGAGACTAAAAATTCACCAAATTTTAAGCATATTTTTTCCATATTTTAATTTGATTGTGGTATGTCTCCTTTTACTTGTTTTTAGAAATCCCATGTTTATATTCAGTGATTTCTTTTAAGCTTAATAAGGATCATAAAATCATTTTATTCTGTAACTTGTCTTACCAGTGAGGCCTCTTATGCTTGCCTAGATTTTATGTGCATTTTTTCCTTTCCTTCTTGTGTTCTGTTAGGCTTTCTGCTTAACATTGTTTGGTGAACTGATTTCATATTATCCTCTCCTTGTATCTTGTCACAGACATCTCATTGCTAATATTCTTTTCTACTTTCCATTCTCCTAGACTGATTTTATAGCATCTCATCATATCATTAATTGTAATATAAGCCAGTATGAAATCAGTCCCAGGAAAGAATAGCAAAAGGAAGGGTGGTTGTGACTTGGCGCTTTTGAGCAAACTCGTAATAGCAACTCCATCTAATGATGACATGTGCGTGCTCAAAAATGTTTACTCCTTCCTAGCGTAGAAACCTGTGCTCTCAATAGACTGGCCAGAGTCCGCCTTTCACCGGAATCTTCTACCACATCCTCCCACTCCCTTTATCCTCATTCCCTACTTTGTTTCATGGACCGTTTGACCTTTCCAGAGTACCCATCCCTATTCTTTCCTATACTTGTTTTCACTTCCACTTGAACTCTATCCCAAGTATATAGTTTGCTCTAAAGCACCAAGGCGGTATGTATTTTCCAGTTCGATATCCAATAGGCATTTTAAACTTAACGTGTAAAAACCAAACTTCTAATTTCCACCCCAAAATCTGTTCCTTCTATAATCTTCTCCATCTTCATTTCTTAGTCGCCCAAGCCAAGCACCATAGTCATCCAAGTCATCCAGTCATCCTTGATGCCTCTCTGCTACCCTACATCCTATCAACTGTACTTTAAAAATATATCCAGGATCTGACCACTTGTGTGGCAACCACACTTGTTCAAGACATCATCATGTTTCACCGGAGTATTGCACAGGCTGACCTCTCTGCTGCTGGTTCCCTGCCACCACAGTCTAAGGATGGCAGCCAGCGTAGTCAGATCGTGTCGTTCCTCTGCTCAGCGTGCCCTGAGCTTTCCCATCTCTCTCTTTTATTGTAGGCCTGTGACCTCTAGGCCTGCATGATCTGTCCTCTCACCGTCTTTCCTGCCCTGTCTCTGGGTGCATGCCCTGCCCTGCTTAGTCCACCACAGCACTCTGGCCTCCTTGCTTCTGTGACGTTCCTTTCAGGGCCTTTGTGATTGCTATTTCCTGTGTCTGAAATGCTCTTCTTCAGGATACTTACGTGACTATCTGATTATCTGAGGTGTCTATCCAGTGTCACCTTAATAAGGCTTTTCCTGACCTTTTTTGTGTATAAAAGCACTACGTGCTACTTTTGTATTCTTTCTTTTGCTTTATTCTCTTTTTCCCTTAAATAAAACGTAAGCTCCATGAGGAAAAGGATGTAGTCTGTTTTGTGTACTGCTCTCTGAACCGCACCTGCTATCTAGTAGGTGCTCAGTAAATACATGTTTACTGAATCAATGGATGAATAGGTATAAAACATATATGCAAAGGTACTTTGTTTATTTTGGAATTCTAGGACTAAGAAAACTTTGTTTTTGAATTCCAAGACTAAGAAAGCACTAAGAATACCACTGTCATCTTCCCATTAGCCTTTCATTGCTCCTGTAGCTACTGTTCATAGTATGTCCATTCCTCAATGCTGTTAGTAGGTCAGATGTTTAAATTTTAGTTGAAAGATTGACTGTCATTTAAGGAGCCCAAATTACAGTTCATAAGAGTATCTTTTCTCTTCTATTTCCTCTGTGTTAATGGTAAACTTTATTTCAGTTTTTCTTGTCTCATCACTGGGAGAACTGTTTAGCTATTTGAAATGTATTTTAATTATTTGACTTTTATATTTATGTATGATAGCAGTATAAGATTTAAGGAAATGGTAATTATTAATTAGAACATGCAGGTGGGCATAATGATTAAGAATCTGGACTCTAGAGCTGCTTGGTTTTAATCCTAGCCTGGCCACTTAACTAGCTTTATGATGTTGGGGAACACATTAAACTCTCTGAAGCATCCTCATCTGACAAAAAGTGGAGAGAATAATAGTATCTACCTTATGTGGTTATTATGAGGATTAAATGAGCTAATATTTTTAATATGCTTACAGTAGTGTCCAGCACATAGTATTATATAAATGTTTGCTAAATAAATAAAATAAGCCTATTACACATTTGTTTTTAAATGTTATCATATATTTTATATAATCTTATTTATAATCTCACCCATTAAAAAAATATATAAATATATATTTATAGTATATATGATTTATTTGGATATAAAATTTTCATATGTGTATTTATAATTAAAATTTGATGGTTAATCTTTCTATATTTTTGTCTCCTAGAGCTGCTTATCATCCAGAGTTTCCAACAGTTCTGACAGCTTTAGAAATAGATAATGCAGTTGTTGCAAACAGCCTAATTGACATGAGGAGCATAGAGACAGTGCTACTAATAAAAGTAAGACCAGGTCCTTGCTGTATTTTGTGTTTTCCTGAAATGTTTAAACCTGAAGACGCTTATATATATTTCTGGTCCCTTTTTATCATAGAGTTGTTGATATGTTTCACCATTGCACTTTTACCTTAAAGGAAAATCTATAGGATAATACAGAGCTGGTTGGTTTGTGCATTTTCTGCCCCAGGGAACTTTATAATTTTCAGCTATTCTTTGTAAAATAATTTCACAAATGAATATTATTTTTTTGGTGTATGGTACTATAAAATTTATTTTGTTCATTGTTTCTCGATTGACTGCCAAATCATTTTTTATTTGCCCTTACATACATATATTATTATTATTGTTCTAATTTTTAACTGAAGTACTTTGCTTGATATTTTACAGATTCTTTCTCATATAACTTTGCACTCTGTAAAATAAATCGATATTTACTCTTCATCTGTGTATGTATTTTTATGTACTTGTTAGATCACCATACTGTTTCATCTGTTGACATAAATTTGCTGAGAAGGGACAAGTAGGTTCAAAACAAATTTGTAATCAAGACAAACATAAATGAGTCTATAGCCTGTTTTTCTAATTTGTAGAAACTGAGAAGTAAGGGTCTTAGTAACCCAAACGTGTATACATGTATGTTGTAATTGTGGGTTTGGCTCCCTCATATTTTAGAAGTGTACTTGAAAGAAATAAAAAAGCCCTGTTGCAAACATCTGTCCTTAGAGAGGTTCAGTAGGCCTTGATTAAACCTAATCCTCTTTTTATTTTCTTCGGGGCTTAAATATTTCCATGCTTTCCCTAGTTAATTTGGTATACCAATCTTTTATTGGAATTTGCTATTGTATCTTTTCTAGGGCGTAAAAGTCATTTAGAAAAAATAATTTGTATGAACTGGCCTAAAGTAAATATTTTCACCTAGAAAGGTACTTAAAATATTTTTTAATTTTAAATGGATAGTAATACTAGAATTTAAAAATAAAGTGCATTTGTCCTGAAGCATAGTTTAGAGACTTTTTAAATAGTTTTAACTCTTTGAACCTTGAAAGTTGTTCATGAAATTCTTATATTTATGGAATTATTTCATTTGAATATTTAAATAAGAATACTTAATATAATAAGGATAGGTAGCATTTTGAAATTTTGTACATCAGGAATGCTTTCTTATAGTTTTAAAATGTATTTTCTCCTGTTTTTTTTAGAGTAATTCTGTAGCTCGTGCAGTAATGCAGTCCCAAAAGCCACCCAAAAATTGTAGAGAAGCTTTTACTGCTGATGGTGATCAAGTTTTTGCAGGACGTTATTATTCATCTGAAAATACAAGACCTAAGTTCCTAAGCAAAGATGTGGATTCTGAAATAAGGTTGGAGTCAAGTTTAGCTTTTCTGTATTATTTCCACTGCTTCCTTTGGGGTTTAGATTCCTTCTTATTACTCTTCTAGTGTTTATTTCAGTGAAGAACTACAAGTAATCTATATCAGTACTTGGTCTTAAAAGATCACTTAGCTGGATGTAGAATTCTAAGTTGTCAGTTAGTTTGCATTGTCAGTTTGCCAGCAGTGTTCAGGACTGAGAATGCAATGTATTATTCCCTCAACTGGCTGATCTACACGTTGTTCATTACTTGTCCTCAAGGAGATAAGGAGGTTAACTCAGAATGTAAATCAGCCATATCACTGTGCCCATTGTTTACTTCTGCCAGTTTGTCCCAGGGAGGGTAAGGAGGGCTGGTGTACATTCTGGCTCAAGATCCTTATTATGTTTCTGACTGATACTGTGAATTGCACTATTGTAGAAGGAAGATTAGTTGACACAATTAGAACACGTTCCTAGGAAAACAGCTGCTAGAGGAGACAAATTGAGTAATTAAATGAAACTAAGAAGCATACTTAATAAGATTTCAAGAGCATGCAAAAAGAATTTTTGGTGCCAAAAATCATGATTTCCTAACTGAACTAATTCAGTTGATGAATTGATGGGTTGGACCTGAATTAATGATTTAGAAGATCTTGAGTGGAAGAATGTAGAACATAAATAAAAGAAATAGCTAAGAAAATTGAGCAAAAAATAATTCCAAATGCTTGTATGTGTAGGGAACATGAGAGTTTTGTTGAAATAAATTTCTTCTTTTCAAATAATATTAGTCATTTTTGTGTGATTATGAGAGCAAAATAAAGGAAAATAACCATAATGGATATAGGAAAGTTTAGTAAAACTTCTTATTTAGCAATAGAAAAAGTTGAATGACCAGCGATTTGGGTGTTATGGCCATTGCTTTTGCTTATTATCTCAATGCGGTTTTCAGTTATAAAAGTACACATAATGTGTTAAGCAAGCTCTGAGAATAATTACCTGTGTGGTTGATTAAAAAAAATTACCCGCAGATTTTTGAATTGTCAAAATACAGTATCACTTTCCTATAATTTTCTGAAGTATGTTTTTCAAATTTTATTCTTCTGTTTGTTCTTTCAAACAGCAAATATTTAATGATTACCTAATGTGTCAGACACTAATCTAGATCCAGGATACAGCAGGAAACAAAGTAACACATGGAGCTTAAATTAAGAAGAGGGTGATAGAATGTAAGTGAATACTAGGTTCAGGTGGTGTTCAATGCTGTGGAGACAAATAAAGCCCAACATAGGGTTAGGGAATGAGGGTGTACAATTTTAGTTAGGCTGTCGGGGAATGGGGAATGTTGTGTTCATCCCACACAAACAACTCACATACTCAGCTCAGGCTTAATATAGTTTTCATTAGGTAGCAAATGTTCTTTCTCCATGTCAAACTAATTAAAAACTAAGGAGGAACACTATGTGAAAATAGTTTTACCCATTAAAAGGAAGTTGTAAAATTTAACAATTTTATTAATACAATGTATGTTGAGTGCTTAAGTTTGTTCTAAATGCTTAGAAAAATATATAATAAGAATATTGTCTTTGCTCATTGTGTTGTTTTTTATTTTTGGTTTAGGTTCTAGTTTTCAAAGTTGGCAAATTTTTTTAGCAAAATTACTGTATGTTAATATATGATAAAATAAATATTTCAATTAAATCTTGAGGAGCCTATTAAATTTTTGCATCTGGCCTCATTTTTATCAGAATTTTCTCTTCCTTTCCCCATTTTTATAATTAATTTATCATTCATTCAGCTAACATTTATTGAGCCTTTTTTTTTAATTTGAAATTCTACCAAGGTAGCACAGTTATTTTATATACCATAAATATTTTATGTACTATCATTTTATGTACCAGTAAAAAAGAAAAAAATGCTGCTAATTGAACCATGGACTGGAAAATGGTTTCAGATTTCAGAGATGTTCAATTGTGAAGTAATATACATCTCAGTAGAATATGGCCAACACCAGGGAATATTCCCTAGACCAGGGAAAAGTTGTTTTTAACTGCAAAGATGGTTCTCTTCCACCAAGCAAACAGCTTCGGAAGACAGGTACTTGGATCAGTGGGGCAGGAAAAGATCACTTCTGAAGCCAGTTGACTCTGCTGCGTGGAGACCCTTTTGTACAGCTTTGGTATCTGCATACTTTGTTCTGCATCTCTTTTTCTTGTCCTCCTCTTCTTTCCCTTCACTCCCCAAACATTATTAGCATTTATTCACCAACAGTAAATATTAAGCTATTAGTTTTGTCTGTCTTTGTCACTCTATGCCTTTGTGTGTTTCTTTCTGTCTTCTCCCCAGGTGGTCCAGCTGATTGAAAACTTCAGTTGTCTCTTTTCTTAGACTCACTCTCATGTTCCTGTAGTACTGTGGACATACAGTATAGTGTCTCGTTCACATTTTAGTGTTACAATTCCTGATATTTTTCTTTTTTAGGAATCACACCTTAATTGTTTCTACCTCTAACTACCACTGTGCATAATGCCTGGCACACAGAAGTCAGATCATAAATACAGTTGGCCCTTGAACAACATGAGGGTTAGGAGTGCTGCTCCTCTATGCAGTTGAGAATCCACGTATAACTTTTGACTCCCCCAGTACTAACAGCCTGCTGTTGGCCTTACTGATAACAGAAACAGTCAATTAACACCTATTTTGTATATTGTATACTGTATTCTTATAGTGAAGTTAGCTAGAGAAAAGAGTATGTTATCAAGAAAAATCGTAAGGAAGAGAAAATATATTTATTTCCACATTAAGTGGAAGTGGATCACCATAAAGGTCTTCATCCTTGCTGTCTTCACATTGAGTTGGCTGAGGAAGAAAAGGAAGAGTTGGTCTTGCTGTCTCAGGAATGGCAGAGGTGGAAGAAAAGCTATATAAGTGGACCCACACAGTTCAAACCCATGCTGTTCAAAGGTTAACTGTACTTGTTAATGAAATAAGTAAAACTAGATTCCAGTTTAGAAGACGTTTTTTGAGATTTCTACAGTAGATTTTCATGTTATTAATAACTTGGTAGGATTATAGAACCAGTTTAACTGAATAGGATTTTACAAATCAGTTGTTACAAATAAACTTTTCTTTGTAAATATCTAAAGTGTTTGTAATATTGAGAAAAAGATTTGAAGTATTTTTTTATCCTCTCCTCTCTATCAAGTGAGTTGGAAAATGAAGCTGAAAATAAGAAGGCCCAGATATTAAATCTTCAACAACATTCATCTGCCCTTGAAAAGGATATTAAATGCAATGAAGAACTACTTAAAAGGTGCCAAGTACATTATAAAGAATTAAAGGTAAAAAAATAAAGATCATTTTGTTTTTCCCCACTTGTCACTTCCAAGTTAATTTTAAGATCCTATCATTCACCTGAGCAGTAGTTCTCAAACCTTTGGCCTCATGTTCCTTACACTCTTCAAAGAGCTTTCATTTGTGTGGGTTATATCTCTCAATATTTACATTTTTAAAAATTAAAACCAAAAATTTAAGAATATTTATTAATTCATTTAAAAATAATAAACTGTGTTGACATAAATAATATTTTTATGAAAAACCAAAAGAAAATTTAAAACCAAAAAAACTTAATGAGAAGATTGACATTTTTTTATAAATCTCCAATGTCTGGTTTAATAAAATTTAACTAGTTATATCAGCTTTTATATTCAGTCTGTTGTGATATTACGCATCATGTAGTTATTAACCTTCTATACATTCATGAGAAAATGCAAGTAAAAATGGTAAATAATATCTTAGTGTTTTTATGAAAATATTTTTGACTTCATGGATCCTCTGAAAGGCTCTCAGAGACCGCCAAGGGTTACTTGGATCATACTTGGAGAACCACTAGATTAGAATAATGTTTCCATAACTTGAGACTGTGGAGTCAACAGTATCATCATTTTAAATGCTAAGATGGATTACTTACATCTTTTTTGCATGGGAATGGATTACCGATAAGGTGATCACGTCAGAATTTATGCATAACCTCCTTTCGTTCATTGACTACTGATGTACTCCTTTCATTAATTATGATATCCTTCTATATCATAAAGCATAGTAAAGCTTTGTGGATTAATACATCTTTTCCAAGATTTGTTTCTTTTTTTATTTTTATGTTACTAAAATACTTTTCTTTCAGATGAAAATAAGAAAAAGTATTTCTGAAATTCGGGAACTTGAGAACATAGAAGAACACCAGTCTGTAGATATTGCAACCTTGGTAAAATGCTTTTTTTCGTGTTAAATGTAATGTTAAAGAATTAAAACATCATTTAGGTTAATGGCAAAAAACTCTCAACTTTTTTTTAATCCTTTTAATTGAAGCTACTCTTTGTGATTGTTGTCTCCATTCACTGATAAGGTGGAAACTAGCTGGGATATAGCCTTCAGATTTCTTAATATTTTGTGTATATAACTTACATGAATAATAATTGATTTTATCTTCTACCACATGAAATATAACTTTATCAGAACTTAATTGTGATTCTAAACTGCTAAGCATAGTGGTTTTCACATAGGCACTCTTAGAGTGCCAATGTGAATAGACACAGATGTCAGGACCATCTTTTAGTTAGATGTAGTCTCTTCTTTGTTTCCAAATTGGGGTTTTCACTTTAATTTATCACATATTTGTCACTCCATATTTTTTTGAGGTATCTTCTTATGACATTTAGTTTAGCTTTTTCTGAGTTGCAGTAAATAGTAAATTAGATAAAGCACAGTCTTGTTAAAGTGAATAAATATTTACTGAGTGTCTGTTCTGTATTAGGCAGCATATTAAGTGCTAAGGAATACAAGAGCGCACAAAACAGAAAAAGGTTTTATGCTGATGAAGCTTTACTGTAATGAGAAAATTTGTCTTCATTTTTTACTAGTAGTCTTGTTTTCCACTTTTTATTTTTATGCTTTAATTCCTTTTATCGATATACTAAACTTAAAAGTATGTACTATATCTTATTTATTTTAATTTACTTGGCATCTAAGACATTGTCTGGCACAAGGCATGTATTTAAATAGACTAAATACATTTGGAAAAAAATGAGTAAATAGAATAAAAGTTATTCCTTTTGGTTACAGTCTCAAGCAAAATATTGTTTAACTTGTCTCCTAAATGTTATCCCTTCATATTTTTGAATCTGTTGTCTTCTCTTTCCTAATTTACCATTAAAGGTATGAAAATATTCTTGTGTTCTTTGTATTTGTATTTGATCTGATTTGCCTATAGCCTCTAGTTTCTTCTCTCTCAGAATTGTTTGTATATTTTTTCTGTTCGATAAGTTAAAGTGTTTTAATTAACTCTATACACTCTTTAAATATTATCAGGAAGATGAAGCTCAAGAAAATAAGAACAAAATGAAAATGGTTGAGAAAAATATGGAGCAACAAAAGGAAAATATGGAACATCTTAAAAGTCTAAAAATTGAAGCAGAAAACAAATATGATGCAATTAAATTGAAAATTAATCAACTGTCAGAGCTAGCAGATCCACTTAAGGTATCTATTGTTGGCATTCTCTTATATATGTATTTTATGTTTTAGTTTATATCCACAATGTATTTGTTGTATGTTACCCTGTGAGAATTTTTGATTAAATACAAATATAGCCACATAAAAATGGAATGTAAAGAATGGTAGAAACCAAACCTTTATTACTAAGTCAGTTAATATTAAACACTTCTGCTCATGGCTTTAGGAGAATAAATCACCAAATTTCCGTCTGTTTCCCTCAGAGGATTATAGCTTTTGTTGCCTTTTTATTTTGTGATTCTTTTTCAGAACCAGGAGCAGGGACATCTTGTACGTTGGAGTGTTCTCATCTTTGCTTTAGTAACTAAAAGATTAGTTGCTATGAAAGCCATCTTGAAATAAAGTACTCAAACTGGTAAAATAATGATACCAGTAGACTGCAGTGTTAGGTGTATATAATGTAATACATGCAGCAACTACTAAAAAAAGGTATACAAAGAGATACACTCAAAAATACTATAGATAAATCAAGGTGGAATCACAAGAAAAAGCTTAAGTAACCCCCATGTGGCAGGAAAAAGAAGACAGATTAACAACAAAAAAAGGGAAAAAAAAGACAAAAAATAAAACGCAGACTTATGCTCTAATATATGAATAATTTACATTAAATGTAAATGATCTAAGTAAACAAAAGACAGGTATGGGCAGAGCTGATTAAAACATGACTGTATGTTATCTGTAACTGCAGTCCCCAACCCCCTGGCCTTGGACCAGCACTGGTCCACACAGCAGGAGGTGAATGGTAGGTAAGCAAGGGAAACTTCATCTGTATTGACAGCTGCTCCTCATTGCTTGCATCACCACCTGAGTTCTGCCTCTTGTCAGATCAGCGGCATTAGATTCTGCATTATGATGAGTTGTATAATTATTTCATTATATATTACAGTGTAAAAATAATAGGAATAAAGAACATAATAAATGTAATGCACTTGAGTCATTTCAAAACCATATACCCCCACACCCTCGGGTCCATGGAAAATTACCTTCCAAGAAACCAGTCCCTGGTGCCAAAAAGGTTGGGGACCGCTGATCTGTAAGATGCTCATTTCAAATATAGCCATATAGGCAGGTTGAAAGTAAAAGGATGGAAAATAATATATTTTACAAGTAATAATCAAATGAAAGAAGAAACTCCTATATTAAAATCAGATAAAGTAGACTTCAAAAAAAGAAAATTACTAGAGGCAGAGGATGGACATTATATTAACATAATGACAAAAGGGGTTAATCCACCAAGCACATGTAGCAGTTCTAAGTACGTGTGCGCCAAATATCAGCGCTGCAACATAGGAGAAGCAAAATCTGATAGCACTCCTTCAACAACTGATAGAACAACTATGCAGAAAAGCAGCAAGGATATAGAAAAACTCAACAGGATTTATACATTGTTCAATAAAATTCACCCATTTAACTTGTGTAATTCAATGGTTTTCAGTATATTCACCGAGTTGTGCAACCATCTCCACAGTTTTAGAACATTTTCCTCACCGGAAAAAGAAGTGGTGACTCCCCCTTTCCTCCCCACCGCCCCCGGAAATGCTAATCTACTTTTCATTTTTATAAATTTGCCTATTGTGGACATTACACATAAGTAGAATCATACAATATGTGGTCTTTTGTGACTGACTTCTTTCAGTTAATATAATGTTTTCAAGGTTCATCCATGTTGTAGCATGTATATCAGAACTTCATTCCTTTTTATTGCCTAGTAATATTTACATTTTATTTATCCATTCATCAGGTGATGGACATTTGGGTGCTGTTGCTGTGAACGTTCATGTAGAAGTTTTGTGTGGACATGTATTGTCATTTGCTAAAATAGATATGTAGGAGTGGAATTGCTAAGCTACATGATTATGCTATATTTTGTGGAACTCTAAAACTGTTTTCCAAAGCAACCATACTGTTTTATATTCTCACCAACAGTGTTGGAATGTCTTAATTTCTCCACATCCTTGCCAACACTTGTTATTATCTGCCTTTTTTATGTTAACCATCCTAATGAGTGTGAAGTGGTATCTTATTATACTTTTGATTTTCATTTTCCTTGTGGCTAATGCTATTGATGAAAAATTTCATATTCTTGTTGGTTATTTGCTTATCTTCATTGGAGAAATGTCTGTTCAGATCTTTGCCCTTTTAACAATTGAGTTATGTCTTTTATTTTTGAGTTGTAAGAGTCCTATGTATTTTGGATATGTGTTTGCTGTTTTTCATGCTATAGTAAATGTTTTAATTCATTTTTCAGTTATTTCCAGTATATAGAAATGTCACTGAATTTTTTTTGTTTTCTTTTTTTTTAAAATTTTTTTTTTATTTCAGCATATTACAGGGGTACAAATGTTTAGGTTACGTATATTGCCCTTGCCCCACCCGAGTCAGAGCTTCAAGCGTGTCCATCCCCCAGACGGTGCGCACGGCACTCATTACGTGTGTATATACCCGTCCCCTCCTCCCCCTTCCATCTGCCCGACACCCGATGAATGTTATTACTGTATATGTACTTAAGTGTTGATCAGTTAATGCCAATTTGATGGTGTCACTGAATTTTGTATTGACCTGTATCTAGTGATATTTCTAAACTCATTTATTTTTAAAGCTCTTCCTTTAGAATTTATAGACAATCATTTCCCTTTTATTTTATTTTATATTTTTTTTAGACAGAGTCTTTCCCTGTCACCCTGGGTAGAGTACAGTGGCATGATCATAGCTCACTGCAACCTCAGACTCCTGGGCTCAAGCGATCCTCCTGCCTCAGCCTCCTGGGTAGCTGGGACTACAGGCGTGAACCATGATGCCCAGCTAATGTATCTATTTTTAGTGGAGATGGGGTCTCACTCTTGCTCAGGCTGGTGTTGAACTCTTGAGCTCAAGCAGTCTTCCAACCTTGGCCTTCCAAAGTGCTAGGATTACAGGCATGAGCCACCACGCCTGGTCTTTCTCTTTTACATACAGTTTTACTCTTTCTTTCTAATTTTTTTGCTGTTTATTTCCTTTTCTTGTTTTAATTGAACTAGCCAGGACCTCTAGTAAATGTTGACATCAAATGCAATGTTGAATAGAAGCGAGGGGACTAGACATTCTTGCCTGATACTTGATCTTGAAAAGAAAGCATTCAGTATTTCATCATGAAACAATAGCTGCTATTTGTGTTTTAATTGTCCAGTTTTTGAACTATTTTCCCTCTTTATTTCCTCCCTTTGGGATTACCAAGTAATTTTTAGTGTTCCTTTTTAATTTCTTCTAGCTTATTAGCTATACCTCTTGCTTTATTTTTCCAGTGGCTGCTATGCATTATGATGTATGTCTTTACCTTATCCTACTCTACTACTATGTATTTTAAATTAGTCTTGGGATAGCTTCATTACAGTTATATTTTATGCTCAAAATTGTGAAGTTATACCTCCAGAAATGATACCTAAATAAGTCACTGTTAAATTTCTTTGCATTCTTTCCTTCTCCCTCAACCTACCTTTTAAAAAATCAGGTGGTTTTTGTCAAGTGAACTCTGTAAATATCTAGCACTACATTTCAGGCTAATGTGGATTCCCCAAAAACTTCCTTGTTTATCAAAGTAAAATTGAAGGTACCATAATATGTGGAGTCTTCAAGTAAGAATTTGAATATTATGTAACTTCTTAATTTTTGGAAACTCCTCACTTCTGTTCACATACAGATATGGATTCTCACACTTGGCTTGAATAACATAATCCCAGCCTCTTTGTTGAGTTGTTAATTAGTTTTATACCTATGCTGGAAGTTTTTTTTAAACAATCTTTTCTTTATTGATTGTTTTGGCTTTATTCAAACAGGATGAATTAAACCTTGCTGATTCTGAAGTCGATAACCAAAAACGAGGGAAACGGCATTATGAAGAAAAACAAAAAGAACACTTGGATACCTTAAATAAAAAGAAACGAGAACTGGATATGAAAGAGAAAGAACTAGAGGTTATCCACCAGTTTTTTGTTGTTGTTATTTTATTTGTAGCATTAGTCATGATTATTAAAGTGTGTTTTCCCTAACATCGTGTTTCCTAAACAAGCTGTCTGAATTTCTTTCATATAGTGTAACAGATATTTGGGTGAATCAACAGAAGAGGCTTAGAGACCCTCACAATGTGAGGATTTAAATAGGCAAGACTCCAACAGTCTCATATCATGCTTCTGAGTGATTTAGAAAATGGCACTCTGTCTTGGCACACTTAGCTCCTTAAATTCCCTGCTTGGCATGCGGAAAGCCACTTTGTGTCAGAAACAGGTACCCCTTTCTCTGAGTAGTTAGGGTGTGGGCTGGGCTGGATTTTAGTTCCTGCTAGACATGGCTATTGACAGCTGTAAGCAATGGCCCTGGTTTTAGAGGAGAATAAATTGAAAGCAACCTTGTCCTGACTAGAACAGTTGGATTCCAACTTTGCTTTCATATGTCTTCATGAAAATGATTTAAACTCTGTAGTACATTTCCTTTTATGTTTGTTTGTTTTCTTGTTTAAGACTTATAATGTTGTGAATATAAAATAAGTACTATGTGTAAAAGAGCTTTGCATTTTTTTAATCTTTTACAAACATGAGGGTCTTTTTGTTTGAGTTTTCAATACCATTAGTATTCAGAGGCCATGCTGAAGAACAGGGAGAGCTAGGTCTCACCTCAGTGGCCTGGGTGCTACACTTTTTGTAACTGCTACTTTAAATTTGTTTACTAGGAAGTTGTGGAGATCTTACAAGTTATTTAAGTCATACACAGCAATGTAGTTTTCTCTTGAAGATTTATAGTGACTCTAGACTGTATCTTCAATATAAAACTTAGATAAATAAGTTGATACTAAATGTAATTAAAATACATTTCTTAAATATAAATTCAGAATTTTACTTTGCATATTTTGGCACAAATAGTGTAATGGATCATTACATCAAAGAAGAGTTTTAAAGACATTAAACATCTGTTTTCCTAGGAGAAAATGTCACAAGCAAGACAAATCTGCCCAGAGCGGATAGAAGTAAAAAAATCTGCATCACTTCTAGACAAAGAAATTAATCGCTTAAGACAAAAGATACAGGCAGAACATGCTAGTCATGGAGATCGAGAAGAAATAATGAAGTAAGTGGTTGGTAGCTTTTCTTCTTTATTACATTACTCATGCATATTATAAATACATAAAAAATAAATGTTTTATATATATATATAAATCTTAAATTTGGCTGAAGTTTTACTATGGCAGATAGTTATAGCTAAATTAATCTTTTATATGTGTGTTAACAATAGAGTAAGTCTTTTTCTTCTGAATTATTATAAAACTCATTATGGAAGGACATTTTAACACAACTTTTTTATATCTGTAAGGTTCATGCAGACAAAATGTTCAACTTCGTAAGTAATCAAGGAAATGCAAATCGAATTAATTAAAAGTCATTTTTCAAATGCCTTAAATTGAATAGGATGAAAATAACACCAGTGCTCCAAATCAGAGAGGTTTCAGTGAAACAGATATTTTGACATGTTTGGCAAAAATGAAAGCTGTAGAATAATTAAAGCACAGGTTCTGAACAAGGAGTGCCTCGGTTTGAATTGCAGTTCTACCACTTATGTGACTTTGGTTAATTTTCTAATCTCTCAGAACCGTAATTTTCTCATTGACAAAATGGATATAATCATAATAGTTACTTTATAGGGCTGTTATGAAGATTAAATGAAATAATCCATAGTAAATAATATGTAAGAAACATAGCATATTAGTTATAATTAAAGTCTTTCTGAAAAGCATATAGGTAGTATGTGTCAAAATATTTGACAAAATATTTTACCAGAATTTCACCTGGCCAAGTACTTTGTTGCTATAATATAATTCAAAATGAGAAAAACAATTTGTACTTGGAGATGTTTATAATACTGAAAAATTAGAAATAATGTGTAGCTGTTGGAAAATGATTAAGTTACATTAGAAAATTATAGCTTTTACGCTTTCCAAAGAACTTGCTATATAAAAAGTTGAGAACAGAGTGATCTCAATTTTCTTTTCAAAAACATTGGGGAAGAAACATCAAAATTGTAACAGATTTTTTCTTTTTAAAAAAAGGTAACACATCACATGTTTAAAAAATACAGTGTAAAAGAACAGTGAAAAGTTTCACTTCCTCTATTTTCATCATCCCCATCGCTTTTCTTTCCTTTTACTGCATTTTATTAGTTTATTAAATATGTTTTCAGTGTTTCTGTACCAAATGCAAAGTAATGTGAGTATCTGACATATGTTATTTTTCATCCTTGCAGATAAACAAGATAGCACACTGTATAAGCTATTTACAGATTATGTGCTTTATTTTTTTATTGATACATAATTATACTTATTTATGGAGTACATGTGTTTTGATGCATGTATACAATGTGTAATGATCAAATCAGGGTATTTACGATATTTATCACCCTGAACATTTATCATTTGTTTGTATTGGGAACATTTCAAATCTTTTAATTATTTTGAAACATAATATTGTTAACTATAGTCACCCTACTGTGCTATCAAATAAGCTCTTTTCCACTCCCTTTCCCTAAACCCACCCCAGTTCTTTTTTATCTTTTGTTTTTGGTGTTTGTTGTTTGTGAAAGTAAGCAGGTCCGTATGTGTTTTCTTTTTTCCTTAGTTCTTTTACTTTCTTTCACAAAAGATAGCCAACTACCTTGCTTTTATCATTCAACAGTATATCCTGAGAAATCACTCCATATCAGTTCTTTGAGGTCTTCCTCATTTTTTTTATAGCTTCATAGCACTCTGTTCTGTCAGTGGACAGACACTCACATTGAACTGTACCATAGTTTATTCAGTCATTCTGTTCGTGCATTTAGGTTATTTTCAGTATTTTGCAGTTACAGATGATGCTTCAATGAATTACTGTGTATGTGTGTTGCATGCACACGATTGCTTTCGTATTGTTAGATGTCTATCTCTAACTTCACGGTAAATTTCCAGAGGTGACTTTCTTCGATCGAAGCATAAATGTATAAGTGGTTTTGTTAGATATTGCTAAATCCCGTCTATAGGGATTTTAGCATTTGCATCAACATTGTACAAGTTGAGTGTCCCTCATCTGAAATGCCTGGGACCAGAAGTATTTCAGACTTTGGATTTTTTTTTATTTTGGAATATTTGCATATATATGAGCTATCTTGGGGATGGACCCTAGTCTAAACATGAAATTTGTCTATGTTTTATGTATACTTTATGCACATAGGTTGAAGATAATTTTATACAATATTTTTAATAATTTTATGCATGAAACAAAGTTCATGTACATCGAACCATCAGAAAGCAAAGGTGCTTTCTATCTAAGTCACTATCTAAGCCACCCATGTAGACGATCTTTGGTTGTTTGGCATCATCATCATTCCTGACTCTGAATTTATGTGCTACCAATAAGCAATCATTTTCTTACACTTATTCACATGTATGTATTGCACATTAAAAAATATGACGTAAATATCTGGCATGTGCAGAAAAGATGTATCACAGCTGAAGGGGGGGATGGTAGGGTCTTTTTGCCCTTGGGAACACTGAATAAACTATGTTGTGTGTCCGTGTTTTGATTGCAACCCATCATGTGAGGTCGTGTGTGGGATTTTTCCACTTGTGGTATCATATTGGTGCTAAAAAAGTTTCAGACTTTGGAGAATTTCGAATTTTGGACTTTCAGATTAGGGATGCTCAACCCGTATAAGAGAGGATGCTTCCCTGCAGTGTTACTAACAGAGTATCTAGTATGTATTAAGCTTTTTCATTTTTGCCTATCTGATGGCTGATAAATGGTATAGTAATGTAGTTTTACTTACATTCCATCATTATAAATAAAACTCAACTTTTTTCACATATTTAAGAATGAGTTTTATACCTTGTAAATTAGTAATTTTATATCATTTTTCTATAGTATTTTTGATTTTTTCTTCAAATTTTAAGTTTTTAAAAATATATTTATTAGGGATACTAGTCATATGTTGTAAAATTTTCTCATCATTTGTCATTTCTCTTCAGAATTTGTTTTGTGGGGTTTTTGCCATGAAAAAATAATGTTCATTTAGTTTGATTAGTCAGTCTTCGTATTACATTTGGGTTTTGGGTTAAAGTTAAAAAGCCTTTCTTTACATCTAGGTTATGGAGGTATTCACCTTTTTTTTTTTTTTTTTTAGTGCTTTCATATGTTCATTCTTTATATTTGGATCTCTGATCTATTTAGAGTTTATTCCTGTGTATGGTGTAAGAAATGGATTTTACCTTTTATTTTTCTGTTTCATTGTTTTGTTTTCTTTTTTGAGGTCTGCAGTTATACATATGTTTCATATCCTTATCTTCTCCAGTTAGTCATTTTGTCTGATCATTTTATTTGATCTTTTTTCCATTTTGTTTTTCCTCTTTATGTTCTCAGTTTCCACAAATATGTTTTCCATGTTTCTTTTAACCCCTGCATCTTCTCATTTTGTCTTCGCATCTGCTGTGTTTGTGGTCATGGTGGTGTTCTAACCCCTACCTTGGGTTCTGCTTTACTTCTTTCTGTTGTCTGGTTATCACCTTCTATTGTTTATTCTTTGAGTTCTTTTATTTATTTGTTCTTTCAGTTGTTTTCTTTCTGCTTTTGAGGTATCCCTTTCTGGTAGTACTTATCTTATGGTATTCAATTACAATTTTCATCTGCTTTATGGCAACATTGTTCTAGTAAGTTTTCTTTATCTATGGGAGGCTTTTGTTGTTCTTTTTCACCTCTTTTTTCCATAAACGTCTTTACATGAATGCTATGCTTTTGTCTATTTTGTTATTCACTTTTTAATTAGTTGAATTTTCCCAGACTGGTTATTTGAAGGAGAATGGGAGGGATAGCTGTCGGAGCCTTGGCCAATGTTGCCTTTCATTCTAAGTCAGAATCTTTCTCTCCCTAGCTACAATAATAGGTTCTTGCCCTCTCTAATTGCACTTTGAAATGGCTGTGCCTTCTCTGTCTCTTTGACTTTATCTTGTTTAGAATGGGGGAGAGGGGATTCTAATGCTGAGCCTGCGTCCTTCTGTTTCCCCTATTAGCTCCCCTGTTGGCATCTGTCACTAAGGGAAACCTTTCTTCCGGTGTGAGCCCTTCACTTTTAGAAGGTGTGTGTTTGCTAGCACTCTCTAAGATCTGCCTCCTCCAGGCTCACTTGGGCACTTGCTCATGTACTTTCTCTGCCTTCTCCAGGCCTTGGACTTTGCTCCTTCCCAGTCAGGTTAGCACTCTTTCATTCTGCAGCGCTCATATTCCAGGAGTATTCTGACTGGAAATTTTATTAGGCCACCTTAGTACTCCTTGCCCTCCCTGTTCTCCCCAGTTAAATATATTTGAGATTTTACTCTTTTTAGGTTTTTTATGTATGGCCTTTTTTTTTTTACTTAATATTTTGTTCATAAAATAGGCAATACCAAGAAGCAAGAGAAACCTACCTTAATCTGGATAATAAAGTAAGGACTTTAAAAAGGTTTATTAAATTGCTGGAAGAAATAATGACCCATAGATATAAAACATATCAACAATTTAGAAGGTAAGTGAATTTAAAAATATTACTACTATTATATATTTTTGTGGGTTTTTTGTGTTTTCACATTATCTTTTATAAATAATATAATCAAATTAAAAGAACTTTACATAATTCAGTTATAGTAGAGACTGTTAGTGCTTGCTTTATCATTTAATGATTTAGGATTCTGTAATTCAGTCAGAGAATTCCAGATTTGAGGGGACCTTTATAGCAAGCTTATCCAGCTTTTCCACTATGTTAGATATGCTTTCCTAGGTGACTCACAGATGACTGTTCATTGCTTAATTAGGTCTTTTGAATGGGAGCTCATTGGTTCTGAAACAGCCTATTTTACCCTTGGACATTGCATGTTCTTAATGGATACAAGTGTCTGATAGGACCTGTTGAGGCAGTATCTCAGTTGATTACCATGATTGACTAGAATGGCATGGCTCCAGAAATGCAGATACTCCATTTTGTTACTATTATATCTCCAGTGTCTATAACTGTACTTAAAATATAGTAACACTTGATATACATTGATTAAATAAATGAATACAGGTTCCTGAAAATAGAATATTATTAACATTACCCAAAGATGCACAGATTCACAGGGATTGATTGACCCCAACTAGTGTCACAAGCGACAGAAATAAACCAGAGGACATTTGTTAGGGAGGGATGGGCCTTAATATACTTGGACCCAAGGCAGCCCTAGTCCTGCTTGCCTCTGTTTTTACCCAGTGGCATTCCCTCAGCAATATGGTTTTTTTTTTTTTTGAGACAGAGTCTCACTTTGTCACCCTGGCTAAAGTGAGTGCCGTGGCGTCAGCCTAGCTCACAGCAACCTCAAACTCCTGGGCTCAAGCAATCCTCCTGCCTCAGCCTCCCGAGTAGCTGGGACTACAGGCATGCGCCACCATGCCTGGCTAATTTTTTCTGTATATTTTTAGCTGTCCAGTTAATTTCTTTCTATTTTTGGTAGAGACGGGGTCTCGCTCTTGCTCAGGCTGATCTCGAACTCCTGAGCTCAAACAATCCACCCGCCTCGGCCTCTCAGAGTGCTAGGATTATAGGCGTGAGCCACTGTGCCCGGCCTAGCAATATGCTTTTTAATCATTTTTGTACCCTTATCTCTACAATTTTAAGACTACAGAAATAAAAATAAAACAAAGCAAAACAAAAAATATATGCCTAGCTCTAATACTTTGGGGAAATTTAGAGAAAGCCATAAAAAGAAATATGTTTGACCATATTCCTTAACTGTAAATTAGTTTTTGAAATGCCTGTTTCAGTTTTAGAGGCATGTTATTAGGACTTGAATTAAATAGAATTAATTTTTACTTTTTTGAGGCTGCTTTTAAGCTTTGTTAGGTGGGACTAAAGTAGGCTTTGGTTGACTACTTTAGTATTCTTCTGAGTCCTCTACCAATACCTTGTGAATTATGAGATTTTCATTCTAGCTAGTGTGAACATGAACTATTCCTGGATCCATGAGAGCTTTGGGGATTGCGTGTGCTTCTTTTGGGTATTTCTTCTCCCAGCCTCAGGTAGTGTCCTCACACATACGCACTGATCAGTACTCAGCTCGAGACTAGAACAAAACCCTTTGTGGATCCTCTGAAGTTTCCTTGGCCTCCCCAAACTCCCAACTTTGTCTTGTCAAATAAGAAGGCTGCCAGCTCCACTGAAGTTTCCACTCCCCTTTACTCTTTCCATGAGTAGTAATTTGGGGCATTCGTGGGGCTCAATTTGTTTCTCATCTTTCAGAGATTGTTTGACTAGAACTGCCTGCTCTATGTGATATCCGAAGTCAAAAAACTCTTGTTGTGTACATTTTGTCTAGTTTTCAGTTTCACGTAGAAGAATAAACCCAATCTCTATTACTACATACATCTTTTCAAGAAGCAGAAGGATTTGTTTTTATGTTATTACTCAGAAACTCGGTATTTAAAATATTTTTTGTAAAGCATTGGTTTTGCAGTTTACAGACACACCTCATTTTATTGTGTTTCACTTTATGCACTTTGCAGACACTGCATTATTTTACAAATTGAAGGTTTCTGGCAACCCTGCCTCAAGTCTATGAGCATGATTTTTCCAACTTCATGTCTCTTGTGTAACATTTTGGTAATTCTTGCAATATTTCAAACTATTTCATTATTATTATATCTGTTATGGTGATCTGTGATCATCGATCTTTGATATTACTATTGTAATTATTTGGGGGTGACACAAACTGTGCCCACATGAGACAGCACACTTAATAAATGTTGTATGTTTTGAGTTTTCCACTGAATAGCCATGCGCCCGTCTCTCTCACTGTCCTTGGCCTTTTCTATTCCTCGAGACACAATAGTATTAAAATTAGGCCAGTTAATAGCCCTACACTGGCCTCTGACTGTTCAAGTGAAAGGAAGAATCACGTGTCCAAGCTGAGACAGGCCAAAAGCTAGGAGGCCTCTTGTGCCAAATAGTTAGCTAAGCAAAGGAAAAGTGCTAGAAGGAAATTAAAAGTGCTACTCCAGTGAACACAGGGAATGATAAGAAAGTGAAACAACCTCATTATTGATATGGAGAAAGTTTTTGTGGTCTGGATAGAAGATCAGACCAACCACAACATTCCCTTAAGCCAAAGCCTAATCCAGAGGAAGCTTCTAACTCTCTTTAATTCTATGAATGCTGAACAGGTGAGGAAGCTACAAAAGAGAAGTGTAAAGCTAGCAGAGGTAGGTTCATCAGGTTTATGGAAAGAAGCCTTCTCCATAATGTAAAAGTACAAGGTGAAACCACAAGTGCTGATGTAGAAGCTACAGCAAGTTATCCAAAAGATCTCTCTAAAATAATTGATTAAAGTGGCTACACTAAACAACAGATTTTCAACATAGATAAAACAGCCTTATATTGGGAGAAGATGCCATCTAGAACTTTCATAGGTGGAGAAGAAGTCAATGCTTGGCTTCAAAGGACAAGGCTGACTCTCTTGGTAGGGTCTAATGATGACTTTAAGTAGAATGGATTGCTCATTTACCATTATAAGAATCCTAAAGCCCTTAACAATCATGCTAAATCTACTCTGCCTGTGTTCTATAAATGGAAAAACAAAGCCTGGATGACAGCATATCTGTTTACAGCATGGTTTACTGAATATTTTAAGCCCACTGTTGAGACCTGCAGCTCAGAAAAAAAAAAAGATTTCTTTTAAAACATTACTGCTCATTGACAATGCACCTGGTCATCCAAGAGCTCTGATGACAAGATTAATGTTTTCATGCCTGCTAACATAACATCTCATGGATGAAGGAGTCATTTCAACTTTAAGTTCTTATTTAAGAAATACATTTCGTAAGGCCCCGTAACTGCCAGATAGTGATTTCTCTGGTGGATCTGGACAAAGTAATTGAAAACCTTCTGGAAAAGATTCACCATTCTAGATGTCATTAATAAACATTCATGATTTATGGAAAGAGATCAAAATATCAACATTAACAGGAGTTTGAAAAAGTTGATTCCACCCTCACAGATGACTTTGAGGGGTTCAAGACTTCAGGGGAGGAAGTAACTTCAGATATGGTGGAAATAGCCAGAGAACTAAAATTAGAAGTAGAGCCTAAAGATGCGACTGAATTGCTGCAATCTTATGATAAAAGTTTAACTGATAAGGAGTTGCTACTTAGGAATGAGCAAAGAACGTGATTTCTTGAGATAGCTATTCCTGGTGAAGATGCTGTGAACAGTGATGAAATGACAACAGAGGATTTAGAATGGTACATGAACTTAGTTGATAAAGCAGCAGCAGGATTTGAGAGGATTGACTCCAATTTTGAAAGAAGTTCTGTATGTAAAATGCTATCCAACAGTATTGCATGCTATGGAGAAATCTTTGGTAAAAGGAAGAGTTGATCGCTGCGGCAGACTTCACTGTTGTCTTATTTTAAGAAAATGCCACAGCCACCCCAACCTTCAGCAGCCACCCCCCTGATTAGTTAGCAGCCATTACACAAACATTGAGTCAGGACACCCCCCACCAGTCAAAAAAATTACGACTTGTTGAAGGCGCAGATGATTGTTAGCACTTTTTAGCAATAAAATATTTTTAAATTAAGGTATATATATTGTTTTCTTAGACATAATGCTATTGCACACTTAAATAAACTATAGTGAGAACATAACTTTTATATTTATGGGAAACCAAAACACTGTATTACAATATTTGCTTTATTGTAGTGGTCTGGAACCAAACCTGCAATATTTTTGAGGTATGCCTGTATTACCTTGATATGATTCTTTACCACTGGCGTGTTTTATATTGTTTACCCAATCTTAGGAGGAGAATAAAAATTATCAAGTTTTTTAAATCATTTTTGTCTTTACTCTGGAGAATGTTGCCATTTTATGATAACAATCTCTTTTAGACATCCCATAAATAGAAGCAATTGAAGAATACATGTAAGTATTGAAAGACAGGAAAGTTAACAGAAAATTCCGACAACCAGCTAGCAGTGGTTGCCGTGGCAGCAAAAGGAATCTCAGGCTATCAATGTTTTCTAGTATGGGAATGTATGTAGTTTAGGGAGGGAAATAGGAGGAAAAAGAGTAAAATCATGCTTCCTCCAAAACAAGACTTAGTCTTATGAAGGAGCAAAGATGTTAAGAAAAATAGCCAGTGACTTGCCACCTGGATCTTCTTTTCCCCACATGGAGAAATGACTGATTCTAGAGCTGGGCAGGGAAGGTATAGATGAGCCTCTTGCCATGCCGGAAAGAAATGAAGGGCTCAAAAAAAAAAAAAAATGTGGAGTCTTGATAAAAGGACACAAGAGCCAGCTTGAAGGGATGTGCTTTGACATAATCTGGGACAATTTGAGAAGCACAATAAATAAGGACAGTAAGGCATGATATAAATAAAATAAAAATGGACCTAATTAATAGAATGTGAATCTTCAACTCCATCATGATAAATACAAAGGTAGATAAGTAAATAAAAAATTGAGGAAGAAGGAAAAATTCTTCCTTAGAGTAGAATGCCGTCTAATAAATAGAAAAGGAAAGATAGAGTTCAAATTGTGCCAAGCAATGTATGAGGCATTTTAGGTACACGATGATTAAGAGATTGCCCTTAGCTTCTTTGCTGCTATGAAGTTGGGAGGAGACAGGCAAATGAATACACAGTTTACCCACTTATCATATCACCGCTAGAGTTTAATTCTCTCAAGGACATCTGTCTTATCTATTAGGGTAATGCCTTACATTAATTAGTTGAATTATTGATGCGTTCCTAAGTACTGACTGTATAATGGGATATATTAAATGTGAGATGACACTTTTATTCATTTTATAGATGTTTATTACCAAAGTAAACAAACTGGTAAAAATATAAGGACACAAACAAATATAAAGACACAGGGAAAAAGTATCACCTAAAACCCGCCACCATTAAATGGGCACCAATGTCAACATTTTTGCATGTTTCCATCTGGTTTTCATACATGCTTAGACCCTGTGCAATATATAATTTTTTATCTTTATATGCTTTTTAATGCGCTCAGTTTTTTTTATTTTAAGGTGTTTGACTTTACGATGCAAACTGTACTTTGACAACTTACTGTCTCAGCGGACCTATTGTGGAAAAATGAATTTTGACCACAAGAATGAAACTCTTACTATATCAGTAAGTATCTCACTTCTTTGCATCTTGAAAATTAGCTGCTTTTCTTTTCTTTTGATTAAACATTGATAAGATTTAACCTATTGTCTTTGGAAGAAAGAAGAACTTACTTTTAAGTGAAGAATAGTATTTGCCAACATGTTGAAAATTGAATTGATCTTATTGAATAAAGCTGCTAGTTTAGATTTTTTTTTTTTTAGACAGACACATTATTTTTTTAGGAAAATAATTAGGAATTTTATTTTCAGTGACAGATGTTGTCTTTCTACTCTACTAGTTCCTTTTTCAAATTCACACATCATTTTAAATTATGTGGAACATTATGAAAAGTCCATAGTCTCTGGTCTCACTTTAGGAAACCAGGAAGGTTCTACCCCATTTAATTGTGTTTATACTATTTACTTCTGAAGTTGTCCCTAGATCTGGCCTCTTTTGAATAAACAAAGCTACCACATTCAACTTTGCGATGTTTATATAGCTATGGATTCTTTCGTAGTCATGTGTGTTAAAAGAAGGCTTTGGTTTGGGGATATGGTGTTAAAAGCTGTGTAGTTAAGAGGTCAAGAGCAGCTATCCACTCAGAGTAATCTGGGGCAGAATTTCCAAATAGTTGCTTCCTACTCTTAGTTGCTATAAATTTTGTCTTGCTATTTTAATACTTAGAATAAATGTTAGGTGTTTGGAGCATCTTTGTTGTTTGAAACCTTTGCATTTTATATATATTAGAAAGTTAACTTTTACCCTCCCTTTTAAAAATTTCTATTGGTAAATCATTAGTAGATCCTCCTCACCCACCACTTTTTTTTCCAAAGTTACCTGTGTTGCTTTTAGCCCACCATTTATTTTTGAGACCCAATCACTAGATATACAGATTTGAAAGTATTGGGAGGAATTGTGCTTGCTGGTAGGGAGGTAGTATGTCATGGTAGTTTATTGTTGTCACTGCAAACTATGAGAAAGCCAAGGAAATTACAAAAATTCTGTTTTTAAAGACACTGGAAAGCTGTTGAAGTGACAATGACTAGGTGAATTGGAATTCCAGGGGCTTGGGGAGCCTGTCCACAGTAAGCTGACAATAGCTGGATGTGTTTTTTCCTGGTACCATTTGCGAATTCTGGACTTTTCGTGGTAGTGGAGCACTGGCAAGATGGAGTAGAAACTTGGGAAGTGCTAGGTACCTGACTAATATTTAAATCAATCAATTCCTGAGTTCTGATGTTGTGCACAGCTGGCCTAAGGAACAGGGATGAGTGAAAGGTGAAACTCAACTCCAACCCAGCTTTTTCCCTGATTGACTGTCAGCCCTACCATACCTCCAATTTAATGGAAGGAAAAGGAGCCCCTCTTTGGTGAAATAATATGTCATCTGGTGCCTCCATTGTTCTTTTATGCAAAATACCAAACATAAGGTAAAAAAGACAAAGCGCTCACCCCCTAAAATCAGAAACAAGGCAGTCATGTCCATGTTCACCATTTCTGTTTAGCATTGTATCAGAGGCTCTAGCCAGTGCAGTAAGTCAAGAAAAAGAACTAAAAGGCATACATATTGGAAATTCTCTTTATTCACAACTAGCATGGTTATCTATGCAGAAAATCTGATGGAATCTACAAAAAGAGCTACTAAAACTAGTAAGTGCAGCTAGCAAGGTTGCTGATACAATCAATATACAAAAATGAATTATATTTCTGTATATTAATAGTTGTAACAAATGATCAGAAATTAAAATTTCAAAAAATACTATTTATATTGATATTACCATCAGAAATATAAAATACTTAGGGAAAAATCTGACAAAAGGTATACAAGACCTGTACACTGAAAACCATAAACAAATGCTGAGAAATTAAAGAAGACCTAAATAAATGGAGAGATATATGGTGTTCATGGATCGGAAGACTCAGTGTTAAGATTTCAGTTCTTCCCAAATTAATCTATAGATTCAACACAATTCCCATCAAAGTGCCAACAGGCTTTTTTATAGAAATTGGCAACCTGATTCCAAAATTCATATGGAAATGCAAAGGACATGAAATAGCCAAAACAACTTTGAAAAGGAAGAACAAAAATGCAGGACTTACCAGATTGTACATGTAAAATATGTACAATTTATTGTATTTCATTTTCACCGAAAGCTGTAAAAATTACCAGGTATGTGAGGAAGCATGGAAATGTAACTGATAATTTTTTTTAAAAAGTAGGAAATAGAGCCAGATTCATAGATGGTAGTTACAAGAGATAGCAGATTAGTATTTTAACCAGGGTTAATATGTTCGTGAAAATGGAGTTAACAATAAACAAAATGGAAAAAAAGATACAATTTCAATGTAGAACTGGAATCTGTAGTTTCAACATATTAATAGAATTGGAATCTATAAGAAGAATTAATGGATATTCTAAAACTGAAAACTACAATGTCTGAAATTAAGAACTCATCGGAAGGATTTAACAGCTAACTGGACACAACAGAAAACAAAATGAGCAGAACTCAAAGCAGGTCAAAAGGAAATATCTAAATTGAGCAGCATAATAATGGAAGAGAAAACACCAAACAGAGTTTGAGATGTGAGGGGCACAATCAGCAGGTTTAACATAAATGTTATTGGAATCACTGTAGGATAGCATGAAGTGTGGACAAAAAGAGTATTTGAAGAGGTAATAGTTGAGAATCTTCAAAACTGAAATACTTCAGCCCAGATTCAGAAACCTCAGCAAACTCCAAGTGAGATAAACACAAAGAAAAGCACATCTACGCACGAGGTAGTCACATAGCTGAAAACCAAAAGCAAAGAAATAATCTTAAAAGTAGCTAAAGAAAATACATGCATTACTTTCCAAGGAGCAACAATAAAAGTGAAGGCGAACTCTTTTAACAGAAATTATGAAAGGTAAAAGGTTACGTGACAGACTTAAAAGTGCTAAGGGGATTTTTCAGAAAACTGCCATCTAGAATTTTATAATAGCAAAACTATCTTTCAACGATGAAGGTGAAACATCTTAGCTTTCAGGCAAATAAAAGCTGAAAAAATTCTTCTTTGGTATGCTTGGCCCACAAGAAATACTAAAGAATGTCTTCAGATGAAAGAAAAGTGACCACAGATGGAAACGTGGAACTGCAGAAAAAACAGAGAGCACTGCAAAAGGTAAATATGTGGGTGAATATAAACTAACTTGACTGTCTAAAACAGCAATAACAGTACTGTCTTGAGAGATTTTAAAAGTTGTAGAAGCCGGGCGCGGTGGCTCACGCCTGTAATCCTAGCTCTCTGGGAGGCCGAGGTGGGCGGATCGTTCTGAGATCGGGAGTTCGAGACCAGCCTGAGCAAGAGCGAGACCTCATCTCTACCAAAAATAGAAAGAAATTAATTGGACAGCTAA
>CAUYSK010022183.1:0-27669 GCA_963575035.1 Avahi laniger | reverse complement strand
CACATATAGAAGACTGAAACAGGATCCACACCTCTCACCTCTCACAAAAATCAACTCATGATGGGTAACAGACTTAAACCTAATGCATGAAACCACAAGAATTCTAGAAGCAAATGTTGGAAAAACTCTTATAGACATTGGCATAGGGAAAGAATTTATGAAGAAGACCCCAAAGACAATCAAAGCAACAAAAAGAATAAATAAATGGGACCTGATCAAATCAAAAAGCTTCTGTATAGCCAAAGAAACTATGATGAGAGCAAATAGACAACCTACAGAATAGGAGAAAATATTCACATGTTACACATCTGATAAAGGGCTGATAACAAGAATCTATACAGAACTCAGGAAAATCAGTCAGAAAAAAATCAATCAACCATATCAAAAGTTGGGAAAAGGACATGAACAGAGACTTTTCAAAAAAAGATAGACTAATGGCCAAAAAATATATGAAAAAAATGCTCAACATCTTTAATCATCACGGAAACACAAATCAAAACCACAATGAGATATCACTTAACTTCAGTGAGAATGGCCGTTATCAAAAAGTTTCAAAACAGTTAATGTTGGCATGGATGTGGAGAGATAGGAACACTCATATATTGCTGGTGGGACTGGAAACTAGTACAACCTCTGCAGAAAGTAATATGAAGATACCTCAAAGAGCTACAAGTAGAACTACCATTTAATTCAGCAATCCCATTACTGGATATCTACCCAAAGGAAAAAAAGAAACTCTATAAAAAAGACATCTACACTCGAATGTTTATAGCAGCACAATTCACAATTGCAAAGATGCAAAAACAATTCAATTGCCCATCAATACATGAATGGATTAATAAAATGTGATATATGGATACCATGAAGTTTTACTCAGCCACAAAAGACAATATAATCTAACACCTCTTATGTTATCCTGGATTGAGCTGGAGCCCATTCTGCTAAATGAAGTATCACAAGAATGGAAAAACAAGCACCACATGTACTCACTATCTAATTGGTATTATCTGATTAACACTTAGGTGCATATATAGTAGTAACATTCATTGGGTGCCAGGCAGGTGGGAGGTTGGAGGAGAGGATGGGTATATTCACACTTAATGGGTACAGTGCTCACCATCTGGGGGATGGACACTCTTGAAGCTCTGACTCAGGTAGAGCAAAGGGAATATACATAACCTAAACATTTGTACCCCCCTAATATGCTGAAATTAAAAAAATAAAAAATTAATAAAAAAAGAAATGAAGCCCATAAAAAGCAATGATACTCCCCCACCCCCAAATATTAGTAGCAGTATAACCTGGAAAAAAAATTTTTAAATGGCATGTCATGGAATAGGGCTGAAAATGGGCCCATCATCAGAATCCTACAGAGGCAGGTAGGAGCTGATCAGGCAGAGATGCCCATAGAAATGTGAAGTTCTCCATATCTCAATGAAGACTTTCACTTCCATCATTATACGCAAAAGATTACTGATTGTCTCCTTGGGAATATCCTCAAACATGCCTTTTCATGACACCAAACACATGCTAGGTGGCTGCCTCTGGGATAGCATGCATGAATAATGGATATTCTCTCATAGATTTCAATGTGCAGAGAGAATAAAATGTGAAGCTACAGGCAGTTCCTCTTTTATGTGTAGTGTGTTTTGTTTGTTTGTTTTGGCTCTATTTTTCATGAGGGCACCAGTTTAAGGATCAGAAAATTGAATCTGTCCCATCTTAAAGGACAGCAGCTAGAGGAATCAAACAGAAGACATAAAATTTCTGCTCCAAGTTCCGTTAATGAATCATCCAGAGAACATCAGCTAGTCACTTTACTCACATCTTTTCTTAGACATTTTGTAACGTTAGCTATTTTTTTACTTTATCTATTTGTAACATGTTAACACTGCATATGCTTTTACTACATGGGTGTTGGAACTTCTTCAGAGGCAGGAATTTTGTCTTCAACCTAAAGATATTATTTTAATGCAAAAATCATACTGTGTATATGTATGATCTATTCTGGAATGATGGTCTATATGAAGTATTATGATTTACTCTAAAAGGAAAATTCCCAGTGTTCACTTTGAGGTTACAATTAAATTTTACAGTTAGGGGCTATAAAGGATTCTAGAGCTGACCTAAATTTCAGGAGAGCTGTGGTTAAAGCATGTACAAATGCTTTCTCTCATGTACAAATCAAATACATAGTTAAAAGTTTTTAATGTTTACTTTTTCCCTTTCTGCTTTTTATTGTGAACTTCATATGGTGGCTTTAGAAATTCTGATAAAATTAATATATATAGAAATGCACAGAATATCAGTGTACTATTTGATGTTTTGATGCATTTATATAACAGGATAACCACCCCTTCTGTGAAGATACAGAATATGTTCATTACCCCAAAATATTCTTCATATTCTATTCCCATAAATCCCTATTCCCCATAGGAAAAAACTGTTCTAATTTTCAAGATCATTAGTTAATTAGCTGTGTCTGTTCTGGAGATTGTCATAAATGGAATCATACAGTATGAATTTTATGTTTGACTTTTTCATATGGCATAATATTTTGTGGCTCTATTCTGTTGTGCTGTTGCTATGGGTTTGAATGTGTCCTTTCCAAAATTCAGGGGTTAAAATATGATGGTCAATGTGATAGTATTAAGAAGTGGGCCTTTTTGGAGGTGATCTGGCCATGGGGCTTCTCTCTCATGAATGGATTTAAGGCCCTTATAAAAGAGGGTTCACACAACATTTGGTTCTCTTGCCCTTCTGCCTGATGCCATGAGAGGACACAGGGTTCCTCCCCTCCAGAGGATGCAGAAACAGGTACCGTCTATGAAGCAGAGAGCAATCCTCAGCAGACAATCAAACCTGCTCATGCCTTGCTCTTGGACACACAGCCTCCAAAATTGTGAGAAATACATGTTTGTTATTTATAAATTACCCAGTCTTAGATATTTTGTTATAGCAGCATAAATGGACTAAGACAAATGTGTATTATATAGCTCATTATTTCTTATTGAATAGATTCTAATGTGTGAACACACCCCAATTTGTCTATCCATTGTCAATATCATTGACATTTGCTTCATCTTTGAGCCTAGGATTCATATAAAATTTTTTAAAAATTTATTTTGATGGAGTTTCAAATTTATTATAAAATGGAAGATAGTAAAAGAACTGTCATATACTCTTTAATCAAATTCAGCAATTGCTGTGGAGAAAAGGAAACAATTGCATACTGTTGATAAGAATGTAAATTAGTACAGCCATTATGGAAAACAGTATGGAGGTTCTTCAAAATATTAAAAAAAGAACTACCATAAGATCAGCAATTTCCTTAAATTTGGCAATTGTTTATATTTTGTTTTATTTATTTTAACATTCTCTCTTTTTCCTCCATGTATACAGGTACATATATATGTATATATATTTATATGTATCAAGGATAAGATAGAAACTATATATATGCATACATATATAAATTTAAAAATGAAATGGCATATGTGTATAATTATATACACATCCCTACATAAGTAGGATGAAATGTGTGTATATATATGCATATTTTTATACATATATTAAGGTTCTCCAGAGAAATAGAACTAATGGAATATATGTATATAGCTATACAAAAGGAATTTGATTATGGTATTTAGCTGATGTGATTATAGAGGGCAAGAAGTTTCAAATGATAAATTATATTTTACAATTTGAAGCTATTTCTCTTTAAAAGACATTGTTAATAAAAGGAAAAGAAAAGCCACAACTGGGAGAAAAATTTGCAAAAATATAGGTGGTAGCAAACTTGTATCTATAATAATCAAAGAACATGAAACTCTGGCAAATCAATAATAGAAGACAAAACATACAATTTAAAAAATAGGTAAACTATTTGGGCTGACTTCATTGAAGAGGATGCAGGAATGGCAAAAAGTGGATAAAAATTATTCTATTTTTAGTCATTAGGAAATTATTATTATTCCTATGACAACTTTATTAAGGTATACTTCACATACCATACAATTCATGCTTTTACAGTGTACAGTTCACTAGTTTTTAGTATATTCACTAGGTTGTAAAGCTATCACCATAGTCAACTTTACAACATTTTTGCCATCTCATAAAGAAACTCTATACACTACAGCTTTTATTCCTCTATCCTCCCATCCTCCCTAGACTGAAGTAACCATGAATCTGCTTTCTGTTTTTATAGATTTGTCTATTCTGAATATTTCATATAAGTCAGTCATATTATATGCGGTTTTTTTGTTACTGGCTTCCTTCACTTGGTATACTGTTTTCAAGGTTCATCCATGTTGGAGTAAATGATACTACATTGTATAGATATGCCTCACTTTTTAATCCATTAATCAGTTGATGGACATATGAATTGTTTCCACCTTTTGGCTATTATGAATAATGCAGCTATATACAGTAATGTATAAATTTTTCTATAGGCATGTGTTCCTTTTCTCTTCGTAATAGACCTAGGTATGGAATTGCTAGGTGATATGGTAATTCTATGTTTAACATTTGAGAAATTACCAGACTATTTTTCAAAGTGGCTGATTATTTTACATTCTTACCAACAATGTACAGCAGTCTGACTTTTCACATCCTCACCAACATTTATAATCATCTGCCTTTTTTGATTGCAGTCATCCTACTGGTGAAGGATGACTGGATCACAAGGATCCTACTTGTGAAGTGGTATCTCATTGTAGTTTTGATGTGCATTTGCATTTGTAAGGGTTCTTTATATATTCTAGCTACAAGTCCTTCATCAGATCTGTGATTCATAAATATCTTTTCTTATATCATTGGTTGGTCTTTCATTTTCTTGATGATATCATTTGAAGCACACAAGTTTTATATTTTAATGAAGTCCAATTTATCTGTTTTTCCTTTTGTTGTTCATTGTTTGGTATTATCTTTAAGAATCCATTGCCAAATTTGAGGTCATGAAAAATAAACTTTATGTTTTCTTCTAAGAATTTTATAGTTTTATCTCTTAAATTTAAGCCTTTGTTCAATTTTGAGCTGATTTATATATATCGTGTAAGGTAAGGGTCCAACTTCATTCTTTTGCATGTGGATATTCAGTTGTCCTAGTACCACTTGTTGAAAAAATCATGAAGTATTATCACGTGTAATAACAAATAGTTATGATTTTCTGACATACTCTTAAAGATTTTTCCATCTATGGCCTTGAAAGATACCATCAATAATTTTCTTTTCATGTCTCTTTCAATGTTTTCATATCAGGGCAATGCTGGCCTCTTAAATGAACAAGTAAAAGTTTTCCTATTTCTTTGAAAGATTTTGTGAAGAACTGGTACAAGTTCTCCTTTCCTGAGAATATTCACCTAGAAACTTCTCTGGTCTTGAAATTTTCTGAGTGGGAATAGTTATAATTATGAATTCAACTATTTAATAGATATTCAGTTATTCATATTTTTCTACTTCCTCACTAGTGTGCTTGAAAAAACATATTCTTTTAGAATTTTTGTATTTCATTTAAGCTGTTGAACTTAATAAAATGAAATTGTTCATGATATTTCTTTATTTTCATTTTGATGTTTAGAATCTGTAGTAATGTCTGCTCTTTCATTCTTGACATTAGTAATTTTTATCTTCTTTTTGGGTGACCTAATTTTTAAAAAGCCAATATGAGGAGCATTAACTTCATGGCCAATGTATGTTTCAAAGTTTTGTTTTGTTTTATTTTGTTTTCTGTGCTTCCTGGAGACTTTGGGATTAGATTAAGATACGTAGTTAGCACAATCATATACTATTACAGATGTCCAGAATCGAAATCTCTCTTTCCTGATGGAACTTTAACAAGAGCACCATCCTATTGATTTCATTTACATGACTGGCTTCATACGTAGCTCAATCTCAGCACTCTGAGAAGCACTTCCATCAGCACAATGCTGCCCTCATCTCTGCATTTGTCTCCAAAATTAGACATGTTAACAGCTAATAATAAAACCTGAGGAGGACGATCTATACTGAAATAGACTACAAGTTATAAACATCTTTACTAGAATTGAATTGATTAGATTCTTTCTTTTTTATCATTTCAAAATATTACAGAGGTCCAAATGTTCTTGGTTACATGAATCACTTTTTCTATGCTTGAGTTAGGGTTGTAAGTGTGCCCATCACCCAGATAATGTTCATTGTACCTGTTAGGTAGGTTTTCATCTATCTCCTCCCCCGCTTCCCCTCTGCTTGATTTCCACTGAGTTTTACTTCCCTCTGTGTACATGTGTGCTCATCGGTTAGTTCCAGTTTAATAGAGAGTACACGTGGTGTTTGTTTTCCATTCTTGAGATATTTCACTTAGGGGATAATGGTCTCCAGTTGCATCCAAATTGTTGCTAAAGGCCTTAATTCATCTTTCTTCATGGCTGAGTAGTGTTGCATAGTATTTTATACATACACATTATGTTAACTCACTCATGAGTGGATGGGCACTTGGGTTGATTCCACACTAAATCCTTTCTTGAGACCAAGTTCATGCAGAGGAACAGTAGGGCAAAGAGAGTGACTGGGAGAAAGTGCTACTTGGGGGAAGGGAAAGGATGGTAACACAAAGAATGAAAGTCTCAAATAAGAGCACGCGAACCTCAATCACAGTACAATTTTCTAGGACTGGTCCTTCCAGATGAACTTAGTTATTCCCACTTAGGATAAACCGTCAATATCCTATCTGTGGTAGGTGAAATAATGACTACCCAAAGACGTTCAAGTTCTAATCCCCAGATCCAGCAGATATGTAATATGAAAAAAGGGAATTAAGGTGCTAATCAGATGACTTCAAAATGGAGATACTATCTTTTATTTTCTGGTTGGATCTGAAGGGTCCTTTAAAGTGAAAGAGAGAAGTGAAAGAGGAGGCCAGAGTGATATAATATGAAAAGAACTCGACCCACTGCTGCTGACTTTGAAAATGAAGGAAGGGGCCACAAGCCAAGGAATATGAACATCCTCTGGAAATTGGAAAAGGCAAGAAAAGGGATTGTCCCTGGAGACTCCAGAAGGAACACAGCCCTATGGACACTTTGATTTTAGCCCAATGAGACCCATTTTGGACTTCTCATCTCCAGAACTGTAAAATAGTGAGTTTGTGTGTTTTATGCCACTAGTATTTGTTCCAGCAGCAATAGGAAATGAATACATTACCGAAAACAGTTTAGTCAAACTATTATTTTTCTACATTTAGTTACTATAGAAATAATTGAAAATTCATATTTGTCTTCATGATCCAGACATGAATATGCATTTCAGTTATAACAAAAATGAAATGTAAAGGGAAGTTCAAGGATAAACAGCAACATGGTAAAGGTGCAAAACTGGAAGGATGGAAAAGGCCTGGGTTTTTGATGATATGTCTGAGCCAAAGAACTCATCCTGAGTCACTCTGTCTTCAGGCTTCCTGTAAATATACTGTAAATATTCTATGTTTAGTAGAGTTTAGTAGAGTTTAGCCACTGTTTAGTGGAGTTTCCTATCACTTATAGCTTAAAGATATTTATTATCTCTCTACAGACTTCAAACTTCATTGTAAGTCCCTCTTTCCTTTCAAATACTATTTTCTTGGTCCAGAATGTCTTTTCCTTTAATCTTCACATATCCTGAAATATTGAAAGGTCTATTTTTTTTTTTTTTGAGACAAAGTCTCACTCTTTTGCCTGGGCTAGAGTGAGTGCCGTGGCATCAGCCTAGCTCACAGCAACCTCAAACTCCTGGGCTCAAGCAATCCTCCTGCCTCAGCCTCCAGAGTAGCTGGGACTACAGGCATGTGCCACCATTCCTGGACTAATTTTTTCTATATATTTTTAGATGTCCAATTAATTTTTTTCTATTTTTAGTAGAGACGAGGTCTCGCTCTTGCTCAGGCTAGTTTCGAACTCCTGAGCTCAAACAATCCGCCTGCCTCGGCCTCCCAGAGAGCTAGGATTACAGGCGTGAGCCACCGCGCCCAGCCGAAAGGTCTATTTTAAATGCAATTTTGTTGTGAGATTTTTCCTTCTCTATCTAGTCCAAAAGAATCTATCCCTATTCTGAATACTCATAACTATTTTGTATAAATCTCCTTTTGCATACTTAAAGCCATTTATGTAAATATTCTATATCCCACTGTTAGACAGTAGACAAGTAAGGACAGGATCTATTTATAAATTATATCCAGTACCTAATACAATGCTTTATCTGTAGCGATTACTCCATAAAGATTGATTCAATAAAAATGTCCTAAGATGGTATATTTAAAAATGTCTCTATATAAACAAGACTAGTAATAGAAGGAAAATAGGTAATATGATATTTAGGAAAATTACAATAAGGAAGATATTTCTGTTGAAAGAGTCAAAATCAGAAGAACCAAGTAAAGCTAGGTGAGATATTTTTACAATGGTGGGCCCAGGTCTCATGGTAATCTGGTAATTATATTATGCTTCTGTTCCTTGGATGCTTAAAGTGCTTAGATAAGGAACTGCAATTACTCTTGTATTTCATTAATATCTCATAGATCAAAAATACCAAACACAAGATGATTTTTGTACAGTCAGGGACACATGATACATATAATAAAGGAAGAGAACATATGGTCCATAGCAATAAATGAAAGTGGCAGATGAAGGATGAGAAGAAAGAAGGCAACAAATCTCACTGGATGGGGACCTTTGCTAGGATAGATGGTGTGATGGGTACTCAAGCCTACTCGGATGAAATGAAGCAGAGCCTGGAGCATGCACTACAAAGTGAGATGTAAATCAAAAGAGAGATATCTTAATAAATGTCTTTCTCCTTCTAAACTCAATATTGTGGCAAAATCTTCTTAAATTCTCCCACTCCATTTCATCCCCTATAATGTTTGATCAACTTTTCATTCCCTTCATACAAAGTTTATTATGTGCAGTATGATTCTGAAAGCATATAGTTATTTGTTATTATATTAGTCTTCTACTAGTTTACTTTTCTTTCCTTGTTTCTTGGTGTCATTGCTCTCATCAATAAGACTACAAACCAATTAGAGATAGAAACTATTGGCTAATCACTGTGTAGAAAGCCTTTTTCTCCCCAAACCTAGTGTAGAATTCTGTCTACTATGAGTGAAAAACTGAATTATGAAGAAACCTTTTTGTAAAACTTATCTGATTACCAGGATCTAACAAGATGGCATGGAATGATTTCTCCCTGCACCTCCTTGGTAAAGTACAAGTATAAACACTGGAAACAATGCAAGAGACAACCAAAGGAGAACTTTGAAAGGTGGTAAGAGGAAGAACAATTTGGGACCACAGGACTGAAGAAGAATTCCCATCATAAAATAAATGATCTGGCCTAGAACTTCCCCACCCTGACCCAGCAACAGAAGGTAGCCCACATTGGCTCATTCCCCCCCAGGTAGAATGAGAGTCCCTCCTACAACACCAGAGGAGCCCAGCACTACAGGAAAGGGGGATTCTCAAAGCCCTGCTAACAATGAGTAGCTGTGGATGCTGTTTACTCCTCTCCCCAGTGAGATATATGGGATGGAGCATGCAGTAATTGCAAGAGAGATTTTACCCCAACAAGAGATAAGAACAGGGAAGCTTCTTGATCTCAGCATCTGTGAGCCAGGTCTAGGATTCTTCTCCTCAACTGAGAGATTACAGGTTACCTGGCCCTGGAAAACCTCTTTTGTCCCTTCACGAAGCACTACCCAGGACCAGTGGGAGCCCCAGCAACAACACATAATCTAAGCAGACCAAAATAATATTAAAAAGTTTCTGAAAGTTAAAAAGTAGTTCTAGACCCACATACTAGATCTAAAAACAGTGACTGCTTGCTAAAATAAGAGATTTAAATAGAACTCAGAGTCTCCTAATAGACAAAATGGCCAGGATACAAGAGAAAATCACCCATTGTACCAAAAATCAGGAAAATAAAATTTGAATGAGAAAAGACAATTAACTCACACCAACACCACAATGACTCATACGTTGGAATTATATGATGAGAATTTTAAAGCAAACATAAAAATGCTTCAACAATCAATAACAAATGCTCCTGAAACAAATAAAAATAGAACATTTAAGCAAAGAAATAAAAGTTATAAAAAATCCTGAATGGAAGTTATAGAACTAAAAATACAATAACTGAAATTAAAAACAATCTTACTAGATGGGCATAATAGTAGAGTAGAAATGACAAGAGAACGGAATTAGTCAATTTTAGGCCAAAGCAATAAAATTTACCCAATCTGAACAGCAGATAAAACAAAAAAACCCATCCCTTCTCCCCTCCAAAATAAACAGCCTCAGGGCTCTGTAGGGCAATAACAAAAGATCTAACATTCTTATGATCAGAATATCAGAAAAGAGAAAAAACATGAGTAGGACCAAAAGAGTATTTAAAGAAATAATTGCTGAAACTTTCCAAACTTGGCAAAAGACATAAAGCTCTATATTCAAGCAGCTGAGCAAATCCAAAAACAATAAACCAAAAGAAATTTATGCCAAGACACATCCTAATTAAAATTTTAAAAACAAAAGACACAGCCTTACCCAATATGGCAGTTCTCCAGCAGGGGGGACGAGCGTGCTGCCAGATCCCCGTTTCTTAGCACCCCACCATACCCTCCTGTTGGGTATGTCCTAGATATCAGCCTAGGCAAAGAATTTATGAAGAAGATCCCAATGGCAATCACAGCAACAACAAAAATTAATAAATGGATCTGATTAAATTAAACAGCTTCTGCACAGCCAAAGAAACAACAGAGTGAATAGACAACCTACAGAATGAGAGAAAATATTTATATGCTACACATCTGATAAAGGGTTAATAACCAGAATCTACAAAGAACTCAAGCAAATCAGCAAGAAAAAAATCAAACAACCCTATTAAAAAGTGGGCAAAAGACATGAACAAAAGCTTTTCAAAAGAAGATAGACAAATGACCAATAACCACATGAAAAAGGCTCACTGTCTCTAATCATCAGGGAATTGCAAATCAAAAACACTATGAGATATCAACTAGTCCCAGTGAGAATGGCTTTTATCAAAAGGCCCAAAACAATAGATGCTGACATGGATGCAGAGAAAAAGGAACACTTATACACTGTCAATGGAAATGCAAACTGCTACAACCTCTATGAAAATTAGTATGGAGATTTCTCAAAGAACTAAAAGTAGATATACCATTTGATCCAACAATACTACTACTGGATATTTACCCACAGGAAAAAAGTTATTTTATCAAAAGGACACTTGCACTTGAATGTTTATTGCAACACAATTCACAATTGCAAAGATGTGGAATCAACCCAAGTGCTTATCAATTCATGAGTGGATTCATAATATATATATATACACCATGAATTACTAGTCATCCATAAAAATCGAATTAATACTTTTTGTAACAATTTGGATAGACCTGGAGACCCTTATTCTAAGTGAAGTACCACAGAATGGAAAAAAAAACACCGTATGTACTCACTATTAAATTGGAACTAACCAAACTGCACTCATATGCACAGATGGAAGTAAAACTCAATGGAAATCAAGCAGGTGGGAGAGGGGGAGGAAGAGATAGGTGAAATCATATCTAATGAGTACAATGTACACTGTCTGGGTGATAGGCACATTTATAACTTATCTCAAACAGCACAAAAAAAAATCCATATAACCAAATTGAGCCTCTGTAATATTCTAAAATTAAAAAAAAAAAGAAAGAAAAGAAAAAAATCTTGAATGCAGCCAGAGAGAAATGGCACATTACTCATTAGAAAACGTTAATTCAAATGATAGCAGGTTTTTCTTCTGAAATCATTGAGGCCATAAGGAAGTACACATTTTTCAAATTCTGAGACAAGAACTGTCAACTGTGAACTCTGTATGTGACGAAACTATTCTTATGGAATAAATGGGAAATAAAGACATTCTTAGATGAAGAAAATCCAAAAGAATTTGTCACTAGCAGACCTACCCTCAAAACTGGATAAAAGAAATTTCTTCAGACAGAAAGAATCTTCGAAAGGTAAAAATCCAGGAACAGGAGGAAGGAAGAAGGAGGAGACTTGAATACATACAATAGATTATCCTTTTCCTCATAAGTTTTATAAATTAATTTGATAATTGAATAAAAAAATCATCATCACACCATCTGATATTCAAGACAATGATATTTAAATATGGGCATGAAAAAGGGATGTAAAAGGAAGTAAGCCTCCCACACTCCACTAGAAGTGAAAAAATGCTGGTCACCAGTAGGATTGTGATACTGCATATGTATATCGTAATACCCAGTACAACTACTACAAAAACCATACAAATAAATCCACTCAAAACATAATAAGTCAAGATGGAATTCTACAAAATTTCTAAATAACCCATAGGAAGATAATAAAATGAAAGCAGATGAATAAGATACAGAGGAAAATAACAGAAAACAATTAATGAAATGGTAGACATGAGCTCTAGCATAGCAATAATTACCTTAAATTTAAATTATCTAAATTCACCTATTAAAAGACAGAGATTAGCAGAGTAGATTAAAAAAAATGACCTGATTATATACTATTTACAAGAAAGTCACTTCAAATCCAAAATATAGGTAGATTGATAACAAATGATGGAAAAAGACATGCCATGGCTATATTATATATTATATTTTAATTATATAAATCACATATATGTGTTAAAAACCTATTAAAGATCTGAATGACAGGAGAGAAAGGGGAGCAAATCAGTGTGCTCAACTGAATTTGGGTAGGAAACTTACCTCCAATGCTGTAGAATTTAACAGTTATGTATAAACGCATCATCTCGTTGGGTCCTCCAAATACATCTCTGGAATAAGCATGTCTGATTGATTGTTTCTAGCTAACAATGTGCCCAGACAATATTACAGGTTGGTGTCTAGAGTGGCTGAGATTTGACACGTGGAACAAAGGGAAGTTTTCCTTCTCTCAAAAATCAGACCCTGCGAGATGGAGGGTAAGAGGTGGGCAAGAGGAAAAGTGATGCCTGAGGCAAATTGGCACCAAAGAGGTTAAATTGAGCAAGCACAGTTTGAAAGGCTTGACCTGGCTTTGCTCTGAAATCTGAATTTGGAGCAAAGAGTAAGTCCCATTTGTGAGATGTTCGAAGAGAAACCCAAGGAAAGTAAGAATGCTATTAAGAGTTCAGTTGATAGGGTTGAGAGGACTCCCATTTTGTCAAAAACGAGATGAAGTAACCTGCCGAAAGTTACACAATAATTGGTAGAGTTGGGATTGGAATCTAGGGCACTTTTCTCAACATCATCCGACTTTGAATTTGAAGGTAGATCTCCTAGGGAATATGGCATATGAGAAATTATTTCATGGAAGTAGGGATGTATCACCTTCTTTTAGTAAGCCCAATCAATGAAGTTGTAACTGAAATGTTTATCTCAGCTGAGCCTGTCTTATACATGAAAAGATAGGTATCTTTTTAGTGCTTTTTGTTCTATGGAGTTGAAACCTGGCATTTTCTGATACCAATATGAGCCAAAAGAATCTCTTCGCTCTCATCACCACTCTACCCTACCCTCTTCTTTCATGGGTATGCCTGCAAGTTATTCCATTTTTCACACTTGGAATGGGCTGTATAGTACAAGCATCATGTCTTTTGAAAATTATATTGAGTTTTTAATCTTCTACATAATTTATGTCAACAGTGTACATTTAAGTAAGAGGTATCACAAAGGCAGAAAGAGTCCTATTAATACTGTATCCATCATCTAATTAGTGGCCAATTCCTCTCTCCACCAAAAAAGAAAAGAAAAGAAATACTTTGTTAGGCTTATGGTTCTCATGTGGTGGAATATAATTTTAACATTACTGAGGGGGGTAATAACACTGACAGCATTCAAGAAAGAGTCTGATATGGTGTATTTTTATAAAACAGTAAAGGATGTCTTAGCATGGGCATGAGCTCTAGAGATAGCATGAACTGTAGTGATAAGCATTAATCTAATCCTTAGTGTCAATTATCTCTACCTGATTTTAAATCCCATGTGAATTGGCAAAAATATAAAGGTTACCAGAGGAAAAAATAGTGGAAAATACTTATATTATTTACATATTAAGCATCTACTGAGTTACTGCTGTGTGCACAGAACTAGACAGTTGCTGAGGCAGTGATTGCAGGGGTTTTAAATATGTCTCAGTGACTATGTAATTTGTAATCTAGAAGAAGCATTTTATGCTTTGTTCACATTCAAGACTCAAGTTAAAAATCTTCATCCATCTGGACTTTGATCCACATTATCCAAGATTATTAAAAGCTCCTAATGTGAAACCAGTAGACTCAAAATAGCAACATCTTCTAACCATCCATACACTTTATTTATCTTTATTCATCAAATCACGTAAACAGCATGTTCACAACTAAAAATATTTTACTATAAGAATGAAAATCAGTCATTTATCTAAAAACTAACCCCTGTTGGTAGATATTATAGTATTATTGTTTCACTTTGCTTTGGTCAAATGAATAGAATAGATGCTTGCAGCCCATTACACATTACATATCAGTGAGAAAATGCAGGAAAAGAGAAAGAGAAATTGGGAAGAAAATGGACATCATAATCTCGAGAAGGAAACAGAATCTCAACTGACATGCAAAACACACCGGCTACTCTATTTTAATTCTAAAGACAAACATTAAAAGTTAGAGAAAATCCCTGTGTCCCAAATTAAAGATATGTATATATATACACACACACATATATTAATGTATAATTACCTAAGAATTTAAGGAAAAATAAAGCCTTTTTTGTTTTAAGAGCTGGGTGCAGATTTATTTCTTACAGTTTGCTTATTTGAATCATTAATTAGGAGCTATAGCTACAAGCAATATACTGAATTGGGAAATAACAGTGATAAGAGCTGACAATGAAGGATCCCTTAGTACTAAATACAAAGAAAATGTGTAGAACCAATTGAATTAATGTGTCAAAGCTATTGTTGTCAGCGGTTTTGGTTTTATTTCATGAAAATACTGAAGACACCAGTGCTGTTGGGCATTATATGTAATATAATGATACAAATTGATTTTTGATATGTATATGAAACTTGCTTCCATATTTTTGTGAAAGGATTGTTGAGACTCTGCCGACTATTTTATTCAATTCTTTATAAGGTCTCAAATAATAAATTTTCCTCAACCATTAGTACTGAGAGAAAATTTTCTTTTTATGAAAAATGTTGTGTTTCTTTCTCGTGGGAAATTTGAAGTATATAACTTGCCATTTTAAGTAGCCTATGAACATGACATTTGTATCTCAAGGATATAAACTAGTATAAGACATAGGCAAGGCATTCAAAATATATTTGGCAATGATCACAATCATATTGGCCCATAATGTTGATATATTTATTTTTCTCAATCCTGACTTTCCATTTTTATTTCTATTTTGCTAGCTTTATTGTATTGTCATTTCTGTTTCCAATGAGCTCAATTTGTGGTGAGGAGAGACACCTGCATACCTAACAGTAATATAAGAGAGACAGAAAAATATAAAACACTTAACTGAGATACAAGCAACATGCTATATGATCCCTGAGGAAGAAGTGATTGAGTCTAGCTGAAATATGCTAAGGGAAGAGAGACATTGCAAAGGGAAGAAGTGTCTTGAGCATTCACAGTATATTTGGGTGACAGTTAGTTAACCAATCTAGTTACAGCAGAGAGTTTATAAAAAGAAGTAGTAGGAGATCAAACTGAAAAGACAACCAAGAATCAGAGTGGGAAGGTTGGTGAATTACAGTTTAAGAGTTTGATCATTATACTACAGAGTTAGGAGCCACTGAAGCTATTTGAGGAAAAATGGAAAGGCATTATTGCCATCGCTTAGGAAAATAACTTCCATGGCAGTATAATGGAAGATTTGGTGGAATGAGATACTTGAAGCAGAAGATTAATGAAACAGAAAGTTGGTTCTTTGAAAAGATACACAAAATCGACAGATCTCTTGCTGGATTAACCAGAAACAGAAAAGAATGTATCCTAATAAACTCAATTAGAAATAGAAAAGGAGATATTACAACTGATACCACAGATATACAAACTATTGACTCTCAATGCCATAAAAATCAATATGCACATAAACGTGAAAATGTGGAGGAAATGAACAAATTCTTGGAAACACATAGCTTCCCTAGGCTGACTCAGAAAAATACAGAACTCCTGAACCGACCAATATCAAGTAACAAACTTGAAGCAGCAATAAAATTCTTCCAAAAAAAATAAGTCCCAGATCATATAGTTTCACAGCCGAATTTTACCAGACCTACAAAGGAGAACTGGTACCTATACTGCAGAAATTATTTCATGACATCAAGAAGTAAGGACTCCTTCCCAACTCTTTCTACATAGCCATGATCACCTTGATACCAAAGCCAGGAATGGACACAGCAAAAAAAGAAAACTAAAGACCAATATGCCTTATGAATACAGATGCAAAAATCTCAATAAAATCCTAGCAAACTGAATTCTGCTACACATCAAAAAAATAATATACAACGACCAAGTGGGCTTCATCCAAGGGATGCAAGGATGATTCAACACACACAAATCTATAAATGTGATTTAACATATAAATACAAGGAAAAACAAAGATCATATGATCCTCTCAATAGATGCAGAAAAAGCATTTGACAAAATTCAGCACCCTTTCATGATAAGAACTTTTAACAAAATGCACATAGATGGAACATACCTAAAATTATAAAAGCTGTATATGACAAGCACACAACCAATATCATACTGAACAGGGAAAAATTGAAAGCATTCCTGTTTAGAACTGAATGTAGACAAGGTTTCCCACTGTCACCACTTCTATTCCACATAATGCTGGAAGCACTAGCCAGAGAAATCAGACAAGAGAAAGAAATTAAGGGTAGCTGAATAGGGAAAGAAGAGGTCAAACTATTGCTGTTTGCTGACAATATGATTTTGTATCTAGAAAATCCCCCCAAAGATTCTGCCAAGAGATTCCTGGAATTGATAAATAAATTGAGGAAAGTCTCAGTTTACAAAATTAATGTACATAAATCAGTAGCATTCCTATACACCAATAACAGTCAAGCTGAGAATCAATTCAAAGACTCAATACTTTTCACAATAGCAGCAAAACAATTAAAATACCTAGGAATATATTTAACCAAGGAGGTGAAAGATCTCTACAGAGAGAAGAAAGAATAGCTGAGGAAGGAAATTGCAGAGGATGTAAACAAATGGAAAAATATATCATGCTCATGGATCAGCAGAATCTACATTGTTAAAATGTCTATACTACCCAAAGTGATTTACAGATTCAGTATAATCCCCATTAAATTACCAACATCATTTTTTGCAGATCTAGAAGAAATAATTCTATACTTCATATGGAACCAGAAAAGAGCCTGAATAACCAAAGCCACCTTAAGTAAAAAGAACAAATTGGGAGACATCACTTTATCAGACTTCAAGCTATACTATAAGGCTATAGTAACCAAAACAGCATGGTACTGGAAAAGAACAGAGACCTAGACCAATGGACCAGAACAAAGAACCCAGATGTAAAACCATCCTTATATGGCAAACTGATCTTTGACAAAGCAGACAATACCACACTGGGGAAAAGAACTCCTATTCAATAAATGTTGCTGAGAAAATTGGATAACCATATGTAGAAAACAGAAACAAGATTCACACCTCTCACCTCTCACAAAAATTAATTCATGATGGATAAAAGACTTAAACCTAAGGCATGATACTATAATAATTCTAGAAGAAAATGTTAGAAAAAATCCTGTAGATATTGGCTTAGGCAAAGAATTTATGAAGAAGACCCCAAAGGCAAGCACGGCAACAACAAAAATTAATAAATGGGATCAAATTAAAAAGCTTCTGCACAGACAACGAAATAATCAACAGAGTGAGCAGACAACCTACAGAATGGGAGAAAATATTTTCATGCTATGTATCTGTTAAAGGGCTAACAACCAGAATCTATAAAGAACTCAAGAAAATCAGCAAGAAAAAAGTCAAAAAAACCCATTAAAAATTGGGAAAAAGACATGAACAGAAGTTTTTAAAATAACATAGACAAAGGGCCAATAAACATATGAAAAAATGATCAATGTCTCTGATCATCAGGGAAATGCAAATCAAAACCACTATGAGATATCACCTAACCCCCATGAGAATTTGGGGCTATGACAAATAAAGCTGCTATGAACAATCAAAAAAAAGTCCCAAAAAAACAGATGCGTGGTTGAATGTGGAAAGAAAGGAACACTTGTATATTGTTGGTGGGACTGCAAACTAGTACAACCTCTGGGGAAAGTAACATGGAGATACCTCAAAGAACTAAAAGTAGACCTACAATTTGATTCAGCAATCCCCCTACTGGGTATTTACCCAAAGGAAAAAAAGTCATTCTATGAAGAAGACACTTGTACTTGAATGTTATTTGAAGCACAATTCACAATCACAAAGATGTGGAATATACCCAAGTGCCCATCAATATTTGTGTAGACTAATAAAATGTGATATGTGTACACCATAGAGTACTACTGAGCCGTAAAGAAAAATGGTGAACTAATAGCTTTTGTAAGAACCTGGATGGAATTGGAGATCATTCTCCTAAGTGAAATATTGCAAGAATGAAAAAACAAACACCGCATCACTATTAAACTGGAACTAATTGATCAATACTCATGTGCACATATTGAAGTAAAACTCAGTGGAAATCAAGCAGGTGGGAAGGAGCAGAAGGGGATGGGTAAATTCACACCTAATGAGTACAATGCACACTATCTGGGTCATAGGCACACTTATAACTTTGAATCCAACTGTATAAGAGCAAGTCATGGAACCAAAACATTTGTACCCCCAAAATATTTTGAAATTAAAAAAGCAGAAGAACAATTGGAAAGTTTTGCAGTAATCTAAGTTGTAGGTAATAAGAGCCAACACAGAGGCAGATAGATATAGATTCAAAGAAACATTTTTAAAAAAATCAACATAACTTGACCAGTAATGGAATATGAAGATAAAGAGTGAAAAAAAATTCACTATGGGATTGTAATGATGCTATTTAAGAGCATAAGTATACAACAATAGAAATAAACATTGAAAAGAAAATAATAATACAGACTATCATCCAGGTATTGAGTGTCACTGTATTTCAGGTAGAGTGTTTGATATTTAATTTCCACTGTAACTCCTCCAACTTATAGCTGCATATACCAGTTAAATGTCTTTTGCATAGGCACAGAGCAGATAAGTGGCCAAGGAAAAATTGTATCCCAGGTTTGTCTGTGCGCTATTCCTCATTGTTCACTTTCCTTTTGAACATGTTGAGTTTAGGGATAAATGCACCATCGCTGGTCCAGCAAAAGGTTGCTAATATGGGTACAGTGCCTGAGAGAAGAGCCAGGCTAGGAATACAGAGTTTGAATCATCTGAAGGGAGGCGAAGGCTGAAAGTGTAGAGGTGGCTGAAATCACCACGGAGAATATGTGAGAGAAGACCAAGATGTACCACGGGGAAAGTTACAGCTGAAAGGCAGGTGGAGAAAGAGCAGCTGTAGAGGGTGCTGGTAGTAGGAGAATGAGAATAAGGAGATGAACATGAAGCCAAGAAGGAGCATGACAAGGAGGAGTGGGTGAGGGACAATGTCAAATACTGCAGAGTCACTTGAGGGTGAGATTCAGGAAGGGGAACCTGAATTTTGCAAGGAGGGATTCAGCAGGGTCTCTGGAGAGCAACAGCATCTGTACATCAGTGATTGTGACACTCAGAGCACGTCCCCAGGGATGGAGGATGAATACCACATAATATGTAGAAATAAAAATAATAAAAAAAAACCCTGAGGACTTTTTATTTGTGAATTTTGTCAGTGATCAAAAAGTAGAGATGGAAGAGAGACTGGAAGCGAGGCACATCACGATGGATTTTTCTGCTGCTGTTGATTGTTTTCACTTTTGTTTTCCTTTGTTTTGTTTTTGATTATAATGAAGACTTATTTAAGTATAAGAAGGAAGTGGTAAGAAAGATATCAAAAATAGTGGGGAGAGAGAAAGAGAGAGAGAATGAGAAAAGGTGTGTTATCCTGGGCTTTAATTGCATGGCCTCTTGACGTAGTGGCTGCAGACAGAGCTGTGTGGCAGCTGAATGACAAACTCAGCAAACTGGAACAACACAAATGCTCTGTAACTTAGACATCATATCTAAATGCATTTTTTTTGGCAGTAAAATGAATCCACTGTGAGACATTCTGTATCTCAGACATGACTCACTGTTTAGCACATTTATATCATCGGGAAATACTACAGATGTTTCCTCAAGTAGGTGATTGGATTCTGCACCTATACTGTAGCACTCACTTCAGTATCAAAGAGTAGAAGCCAGTAGCTTATGTTTGCTACAAAAATCTCTATATTTCCATTTTTAAATAAACATTCGTAAAACAAATATCAAGAAGTCCAAAAAAATTTAAAGACCATAAGAAGACAATCTGCCAGGGTCACAGGCTTACGGTCCAGGTGACATCAGGCAGGATGCAAGACAGCATTAAGGCACGTTTAGCATAATGACTAGACATAACAGAGGGAGTAGAATGCAGTTTGACTCCAAAGAAAAACTGCGACAACATATTTGGAATCCACAATTTTGAAATCATGTGAAATGAGAACAGAAAAAGACATGAGTAAACAGAATGCCTGGTAATTTGGGGGAAATGGAAAGAACAAATTAGAATATAGCAAAACAAGCATGGCGGCCCTGAAGAGAATCTCCAAAACAAAAACATTATTGCATACTAAAAACAGAGAATGATTTCTAGGAATGGGATTGCTATTTCTTATGGTGTATGTTTCATTTTATCAGAAACTGAAAACTGTTTTCCAAAGTGGCAGAACCATTTTTTATCCCTCCCAACCCCAAGGAATATATGCAAGCTGCGTTCATTCTGCATCCTCCTGGTGCTTCATATCATTTGGATTTTTAATATTTAACCCATTCTGAAATGTGTGGAGTGTTTTTAATTGTTTTAATACTTTATAACATAAAACTGGGTTATTTGGAGATAATGAAAGATAAGGAAGAAATTATTTCTTCTTCATAATCTCGCAATTATAATCTGGTTGGAAGTAAAAGAAAACCCGTGGCATTTGTTCAGTAGTATTAATTAGCAACAGGAGGAACTCATAGTTTTACTTAGAAGGTTATTGATATTTTAGTTCTTAATTTTTCTCAAAATTAAGTGAAATGTTAATGTTTCCCTTTGCTTTATAATCAGTTTAGGCACAGCAAATCACAACTTCTCCCACACGATGCTAAATAAATCACATCCAGGAGGAACATTCTGCTACAGCCACATTCTCTGAACATATTATTTTTTAATTATTATTTTTTTAATGTTTCCAGTCAGGAGTGAAAAAAATTTATTTTCTACTCTTCTTCCTTTATGTCAGGTACTGACTATTTTTGTTTTATTTCAATAGATTTTATAGCTGTAATTCTAAGGCCCTGGAGACAGTAGATGACAGCAAATGTGGGTTGGGCGAGTGAAAGGGCATGCGTCGTCTCACCACGTGGGGTGGATTGAGTTACTGGGCATAATGCTGCACGACTCCTCCCTGTGACCACACCCTTCGCTGTGAAACTTTGCAATTCTGCCCATAAAAGTAAAATTGTACTTTAACATTTCTGGAATTTTGACTCCTCCATGGGATGCACTTTGGCGAATGTGTTGTTTCTAATTATGGTGCAAGCAGAGGCTGGACATGAGCTTGCGCAGCGGCGCTGCCCTCCTGTACCTTTGCAGTTGGTATGAGAAGAATATGCCAGCCAGACTGACGGTCCCAGGGCCAAGATGAGAGACTCAGAAATGACCCACTCCAGTGACTGCAGCCTGAAGCCCAGCTACCCCTGTCAACTCGCTACATTAGGAGGGAAAATCCAGTGCTCATCATTACATGCTACCAAGGTTTTGAGGTTGTTTTACACAGCAGTAACTGACAGGTTCCATATCGGTACATGATAAAGAATAGATTGATTATGAAAATTGATGAGGCATCTAGGTGAAGGATTATGATGAAATTGAAGAGTCACGATGCTCTGTGTGTGTGTGTGTGTGTGTGTGTGTGTGTGTGTGTGTGTTGGAGAGTTCAGAATGGGACAAAGGTGTGAAATTGAGGGGTGTTTTTTAATTCCAAATTGAAACAATTTTATTTCAGTGGGGAAATCTGTGGAGAAAAGAATGAAATGATAGAACATCATTTAAAATGGAGTTGGGTAAGATAAGGTCAGAAACCAGAGGCTGCAGAAATAAACTATTTTGCATGTAATACAGCAGTTCTCAAGAAAACGGATGTTAATTCACTATCTTTCTACCATTTTACTTTGGCAAAACCCAGAGGTCCTCCACTGTGGCTTGTATACCATTTGTTATTCTAAAACTGACCCTGGCTGAATATTTTTCTCATTCAATTCAATCCAAAAGCCTAATGCCTGCCTGATATCCCTTAAAACTGTGGTAGTTACAATCATCATCAATACACATTTATTAAAAAGCACACTGAGTGTCTGGCATCATTCTAAAAACTAAATAAAAGTAACCAAGCAACAATAGGGAATTTAAATTCACTGTGCCAGGTGAAAGGCATTAGCGATTTTTCACATTAATCACACAACCACTTTAAGCAGTATGTGCCAAAAGAGTTGCCAAGGTTGATGCAAAGACTTTTATAGATAATAAGCACAAGCTGGCTGCGTACCTGGACAGACCAGAAGTACAAAGAAGTCAGAGTAAATTCATCGGTTCACTGTGGAAGACAGCCAGACTTAGCTCGAGTTCAAAGTGATCTCTCAGACTATTTTGATCAGGCATGATATTGGGCATGGATTACATATTATATTTAGGATCCTCTACAAATTGGAATAGGTCTCATAATAAAAAGACAGTTCCTGGGGAGAGAACTCTCCATGAAAACATCTGGAACCAAGCAGGGTCTTGGAGACAGAAAATGAATTTAGGATCAGCAGACAGGATTTTTCTTGTAGCGAGAGTCTATTCTAATCAGGCTGCTTGAAGGGGCAGATGCACAACTCTGAGATCTCTGTGAGGGATGTGAGAAGAAAATTCAGAGTATACTTATGGTAGCTGCCTAAGTACTGTAGAATTGAAAGGATTGCTTCAATTTTCTCTGTTTGTCAAACAGAAAAGAAATATAATTACTCTCTTTATGCTCTTTCACTATTACAAGTCTTTCTACTCTATACTGAAAACAGAATTTGTATATGCACTAGTTCATTCCATAAAAATTGTCACTTTTTCTTTCTTAAACTATATTCTATTGATAATTAAAAGATGATTATAATATATATCAATGTATATCTATACCTACTTTTATATTGTACATCATAATATTTAATAGGTATAGATATAGACGCTACACTGTGTATATAGTATAGTAGCTATAGATATGCTCTGAATCTGGCATAATTCATTATGTGAAATGGCTATTTGACAATCACACAAACTACTACAAACTACTGTATGTGTACGTATGTGTATGTATATATCTATATATAGAATATTAGCTATATATATCTGGATATTGATATGGTATACTATATCTGTATCATATATACTATGCTATACTCTATTTATTATTCTATATACACAGATGCAAACATACATAATAATTTTCTGTGATGGTGGTCAAATGGCATTTCACATATTTGAATTATGTCAAGATCAGGTACAAATAAGCATAAATTAATGTTTTTGAGCCTTATGTCAGAAGCAAAAGAATACCTGGGTTACTAACTCATATAACAATGTTGTGATTAAGAAAATCTCTTTTTTTATAAGACCTTGAACTTCAATGCCTTCTTAATTGTGAAACTCGTTAAGTGTTCAGAAATGACATTATTTTCTAAAGCCCATATCCATTAAGCAGAACATAGTCATTCCATTGTATTTATTAAGGTACAAGGAATTGCTGTCCTGGAAAAGAGGCCAGAAAATGAGATCATCAAACAAAAATAAAACCTTTCTGGCTAGGAAACTAATCACATAAAACTATGCACAGAAATGACACTTTTACCTCTAGAAAGAAGAGGAGCTAAACTTAGTCTACTCTGCTCTGTATATTACCCAACATGTTTTAACTGCACTTTTTTGAAAGGGGAGCCCTAGTAGTCTTCCAGAACTCTTCCCATATTTCTTGCCACAATTGCAAGCCACCAATCACATGATCTCAATCAGGATGACGGAGTGAATAAATACATGCATGAATGAATTGATAAGACTATTGTCTTAGCTTTGAACACAGAATGCCAGAGGTGCTTTCTGCTGAACTCACTGCAGATGTTTTATGCATTAACCAGAACTAGTGGGTGAGACAACAGTGAATGGCACTCTTGCCTGTACAGTTTTGGTTCCTTTTGCAGGAGTCCTGTCAGTCTCTTATGACTTCATAGGACATTCTGGTCATGGCTCTATACTCTGTACTCCGTACTCTCAACATCATTTAGATAAAAACAGAAACTGGTGTCACTAAAATGATTAATTGTGATATTCCTCACTTGCCCCCTCCCAACCAATGATGCTACATTAGGAATATTGGCAGCTTTTTACGCTGATTCTAAAACATTTAGTGCTTTAGCTTAAAACGGCTTATTTCATCAGGTATATTTTTATGATTTTATGCCTTTTCATTTATCTTTACATTTGTAGGTAGTAAGCATATTATTAAAAGCTGTTAAATTAATAAGGCATGATGATATTAATAAAAACATGTAGCCATATATTACAACTTGCACATATAGGCCACCTAAATCTCTGTACCCAATTACTGGGCTCCAGATTCTCCACTTAGGCTGTTTTAGAGGTTCAAGCTATCAGTACTGTAGAACAAGCACTGGGGCTGGGGGTCTACAGAGCTGGGCTGCATTGCAGGTAAGCAACATGGACTGTGTGACTTTGGACAAGTTGCTTGACCTTGCTGAATTTCAGTTACCTGACCCATAAATTGGAACTCTTATTTCATAGGGTTGTTGATAGCATTAAATAAGAATTTGGAGATACCTCAAAAAGCTAAAATAGAAATACCATTCAATCCAGGAATAGCAGTATTAAGCATCTACCGAAAAGAGCACAAAACATTCTATGATAAAGACAACTGCACCCGAATGTTTATGGCAGCACAATTCACTATTGCAAGCATGTGGAAACAACCCAAGTGCTAGTCAATCCATGAGTGGATTATTAAAATTTGGTATATGCTTACAATGGAATATTATTCAATCATAAGAAACGACAGTGATCTAGAATCTCTTATACTTTTCTGGATTAAACTTAAACCCATTATCCAAAGTGAGGCACCACAAGAGTGGAAGAATGGGCTCCACTTGTACTCGCCATCAAATCGGTACTAACTGATCAACACTAGGGTGATCACATGGCAGAAATACTCTCCAGGGATTAGGGGGATGGGGAATGGGTAAATCCACAACTAAAGGACACGGGGAGCACTGTAGGGGCAAAGGGCATGCCTTTAACCCACACTTGGGTGAGGCAAAGACATAAAGTGTAACCATAATGTTTGTACCCTCCCGATACCCTGAAATTAAAAAAAAAAAAAAATAACAGACGAAAAAAAAAGATATCTTACTTTACTCCCACACCATCATTTTAAAATTGAAATAGGTAGGCAAACATCAGGGATTTTATTTAGGCAAATTCTGAGCACCGAAAGTCTGTAATACCACCTTGGTATCTTCTGAGGTCTTCTGAAAAGGGTTACATAGAGTCACACTTCTGCAAGAAGTTTTGTATTCTAAAAAAGTTTTCCATAAATTAACCATAGAAGAAGGAATGGGAAGAATTTTAATTGCCTAGACTGGGGTATGTAGATTGTAATATGGTTTAAAAGAGGAATAAATAATTTACTAGGACAAAACTTCTAAGACATAACTGAACCATAATCTAATTATTGAATAGTCTCTGTAGAGCATAGGAAATGAAAAGGAAGAGTTTTCATGTAAAAAAGCACAAAAACTTTGATTTTCTGATTTGGAAACTGTATAATGTCTGCTTCTTGAAAATAGTTTGGGGAACTCTTTGAGTGGAACACTTTAATCAGGTTGAGTATATGGATTCCTTTGTTAGACTAATGGTAAGTTAAACTTAAATAATTCTTTTCAGGGAATTTTATTCTAAACCTGTGCAAGAACTCAATATAGAGTTAGTGGATGTCCATGGATGCAGCTGTGAGAAAGTGTGCATAATAGTAGAAAGAAAAACAATGTTGACACAAATAATACATATACATTTTCCTAAGGGAATTACAAGAGTGACTATTTATTGTATTAAATAGTATATGCAAAGTGTTTATTATGCTGAAAAGCATTGGGCAAATAAGAAACCATTGAATATGCAGTATCATTCTATCATCAATGAGATTATCATATAAATGAAAATACCCTATTCTTCTAAGAAGAAAAGAAAAATGAGAAGAATTCCCTGAGTCAGAAGTCACATACACTTATTACACAGTACCATAATGGCAAAACAATACATAAAAACTAAATAAAAACAAAAACACAAAAAAGAAAATAGAACACACTCTCCTTATAAAATTTTCTAATACAAGAGGTTTGGAATTCTGTCTGATTCTGTTTTTATTTTTTATTTTTTTGGCACTGAGAATAACATAAATGAAATTATATGTTTTGGGAACATAAAATGCTCTTTTTGTCATATAGAAACTTAAATCTCTATTACAGAAGTATGACACAGAAACAATTCATAACCCTAAATTTCCACTTTCACATCCTTATTTCCTTAAATTTTTTTTAATATGAATCTATCGATTTATACAAAAAAGTATTAGATCAGTGCAAAAGTAATTACAGTTTAAGCATTGCTGAAATTTGCTCTTTGAAAATGGAATACATTCTTAAATAAATGTGCTTATGTTCTACATCATTTTTATGTGCATTTCTCATTTTACGCTTTTTGCTAATGACTTATTACTTGCTGTTTATTTTACATTTATTTTAGGCTATGGAAATGATGTTAGACAAAAAGCAAATTCCAGAGAGTTTTTTATTAAAGTTTCAAATGGGTTGCAAAACAGCAGAGACAACTCACAACCTCAACAACCCATTTTGTGTGAGAACTCCTAATGAACATACAGTGCAATCAAGGTTCAAAAAGTTTTGCAAAGGATACAGGAGCCTTGACAATGAGGAGCCCAGTGGCCCACAATCAGAAGTTGACAACAACCAATTGAGAGCAATCATCAAAACTGATTCTCTTACAACTACACTGGAAGTTGCTGAGAAACTCAACGTTGTCCATTCAATGGTCATTTAGCATTTGAAGAAAATTGGAAAGATGAAAAAAGTTTAATAAGTGAATGTCTTATGAGCTGAGCGAAAATCAAAAAAAAAAATCAATGTTTTGAAGTGTAGGCTTCTCTTCTTGTATGCAACAACAACGAATCATTTCTTCAATGGATTGTGGTCTGAAAAGTGGATTTTATATGACAACCAGCGATGGCCAGCTCAATGGTTGGACCCAAAAGAAGCTCCAAAGCACTTCCCAAAGTCAAACTTGCACCAAAAAAAGGTCGTGGTCACTGTTTGATGGTCTTT
>CAUYSK010022176.1:0-20154 GCA_963575035.1 Avahi laniger | reverse complement strand
CTCGGAGTGGGAGCTTACAAACCATAGGTGGATTTAGGGATTCTTCAGTTGATCATTGGCTGAAAGAGTTAGGTTTTGCCCAAAAGACCAAGAATCAGCTGAAAGGAATGTTTAAGGGTCTTTCATCTATCACATGATGTTCGCTGAAAAGAACATTTAAGGGTCTTTTATCTATCACATGATGCTATACCAGAATCAGGTTGGGAAACAAAACAACATCATAAAAACCTGTTTACTGAGGCTCTGTCATTCATAGGCATGACTCATCTGGCCTCCTTTGGAAGGAATTTTGAGCAAAAGAAAAAGATCGAAGTTTAGTCCTCAGTACACATTGGGGAACCTGCAGCCTTCGGGCCACATGTGGCCTTCTGGATCCTTGAGCGTGGCCTTTTGACTGAATCCAAATTTTACAGCACAAATCCTTTTAGCAAAGTCGAGGGGCTGCACTTGGGGATCTGGAGGGCCACGTGTGGCCTTGAGGCTGCTGGTTCCCCACTCTTGTCACAGACCCCATTTATTTAATCCATTAACCCGACAAACTGTAGATGGACATTGGGTTTGCTTCTGCCTTTCGGCTTTTGTGAATGATGCTGCTATGAACACCATTTATATGAGCATCTGCTTTCAATTCTTTTTTTTTTTTTGCAATCAAAAGCATGGTTTAATATCAAAGTGGTGCAACAGAATTGATAAGGTATCTGTAACAATCAATTGGCTCATATTAAAATGTTCTATTTTTTTTCACCAAGGATCCTTTCAAATTAAAACCTTTAGGTCATAGAACTCATAAAATCAGCACCCATCACAATAAGTGGCCATTATCAGTTGTAAGTTTAAATCCCTATTGACTCCCAACTGAAAAGAGATATCAGGAATCCAGGAGTTCCCTCACATCCTCAGAGCTGCACGTGGTGGGTATCTGTCTCACGTTTCGTAGTTTCCAATGTGTGTAATGTCCTTTTGGGGTCATTTATCTTGCTGGTCCATAGGAAGGGTACACTAGCCCAGGAATCAAGACATCTGAATTCTAGTTCCAGCTCTGCCACAGAGGAGCCACCTCACCCCGGGCAAGTTGGCCAATGTCTCAGCCATCTCTGTCACCCATGAAAGGACTGGTCAGTCTGATGGCTCTATTAAACTCTTTGAGCCTGCGCAGTGGTTACTCTTGAATCTGGATTGAAAAGCACTATGTATCAGATGAGATAACGGATAAATGTTGCCCTTTGTTTTTGGAGTTTTTTCTTTTTCTTTCTTTTATTATTTCAAAATATCAAGGGAGTACAAATGTTTTTGTTACATGGATTGCTTTTATAATGCTTAAGTCAGGGCTACCAGTGTGCCCATCACGTGAACAATGTTCATTGTACCTGTTAGGTAGGCCCCTCTCCCCCAATTCTTTTGGATATATTCTCAGAAGTAGAATTGCTGGATGAAATATATTTGTTTTTGAATTCATTTTTTAAGGTCTGAGTTTGCTTTTGAAAAAAATTTTAAGATGGAATTTGTATTCAAGCTGTGAAGGGGAATTGTAAACGTTTCGTAACCAAGCTTCTCCCTGTGACTGTGGAGGTCCCCAGCTTAACCATGTGAGAACTGATGCGTGGAAGCTGGAACCATCTCCAGACGCTTCCTGAGTTGAAGCCAGAACCATAGCAATGGCCACCAGACCCTGCCTGATGTCCCCTCCAGCTCCTTTACCCCTCAGATCTCATCTGTCACTCCCCCTAGAGACTCTGGCCTCTGGGCTATTTCTGGACCAGGAACAACCCAGCCACACTCTCTCCTCAGGGCCTCTGCCTGCAGCACTGTCCTTCCGTGCGTCTGCGTGGCTTGTCCCCTCACCTCCGTCAGGTCTTGCTCAAATGTCCCCTGGGATGACACCTTCCCTGGACACCTGTTTAAAGGCACCCTCTCCTTCACACGCACATATGCACGCACCTCGGCTTTCCCAATCCTCTACTGCGTTAGTTTTCTCCATCACATTGAACATACTATATTTTTCACATCCTTACCTATTGCATTTAACATACTGTTTCTTTCCTATTTATTTTATTTATCATCTGCCTCTCCCAGTAGGATGTCCATCCATAGAGCAGGTTTTTTTGTTTTGTTCACTGCTATCTCTTGGTGCCTAGAACAGCATCTAACATTTAATAGATGTTGGTGAGTGTGTGTGGACATGATCTTGGTTAGCCTCAGAAGAAAATGAAGAAGGACTTTGGAGTTGTCCACTTTAATTATGTCCTTTGAGCTAACACCCAACAGGAGAGAATATGGAAAGCAGAAAATGTTATCCACATGTAGCACATAATAAGTAGCATCTCATCTCAGGCTGTTCCAAAAGCACACGGGATGATATTCCACCTATAGTGAGTGCAGTAGCGGCCCCGAAAAAGATATATCTGGGTCCTAATCCCCAGAACCTGTCAATGTGACCAAAAAGAGTTTTTGCAGATGCAAGTAAACTAGGGATCTCTAGAGGAGATCATTTTGCACTCAAGGTGTGCTATGGTTTGAATGTCCCCTCCAAAACTCTTGTTGAAATTTGATTGCCAATATAATGGTATTGCAAGGTGGAGCTTTGAAGAGGTGGGTTTAATGCCTTTTAAAAAAGGGGTGGGTGTGGTGTAATTCTAGTACTTTGGGATGCCAAAGAGGAAGGATTACTTGAGGCCAGGAGTTCAAGACCAGCCTGAGAAAAGCGAGACCCCATGTCTATAAAAAAATAGCGTGCCTGTAGTCCCAGCTACTTGGGAGGCTAAGGAAAGAGAATCACTTGAGCCCAGGAGTTTGAGTTTGCAGTGAGCTATAACGATGCCACTGCACTCTACATGGGGTGACAGAGTGAGACCCTGTGTTAAAAAAAAAAAAAAAGGCTTTCGGGAGTGGGTTCTTACACTTCCCCTCCTCTGCTTTGTGAGGAATGGTGTTCCTCCTCTCCAGAGGATGCAGTGTTCAAGGTACCATCGTGGAAGTGGAGACTAAGCCCTCACCAGACACCAAACCTGCCGGCGCCTTGATGTAGGACTTCTTAGTCTCCAGAACAGTAAAAAAAGCTTTCCATTCTTTACAAATTACCCAGTCTCAGGTATTCTATTATAGCAGTGCAAAACAGAGTAAGACAAGGTGGAGCCTAAATCCAGTGACAGGTGTCTTTATAAGACAAAGGTAGAGGGACACTAGAAACAGAGATACGTGGAGAAGGAGCGAAGACCGGCAGAGACTGCAGTGATGCGTCCGCAGGGCGAGCAACACGAGGGCCCTCGGCGACTCCTAGGAGCTGGCAGGACGCACGATTCTCCCCCAGAGCCTCCGGAAGGAAAGAGCTCTGCAGACACGTTGATTTTAGATTTCCAGCCTCCAGAACTGAGGGAATAAATTTGTTTTAAGCTACACAGTTTGTGGTAATTTATTACAGTAGGCACAGGACACTAAAACACCATCCGTAGCTGCATCTAAACTGGTCCCTGAGTTTATTCCTGTAATAAGATTCACTCTTCTAGTTGTGTCCCTAGGAGAACAGATGAATCTCCTGTTAGTTTCATATTGCCTGGTCATATACAGTGCTGTGTGGGGAAAGAAATGGGACCGAGGAAATCAGAGTAGCCAGAATCCCAGATCTCAGAGCTAGAGGAGAACTTCAACATCATGCTTGGCTCATTTCCTCATTTGAAAGACAAGATAACGGAAGCTCAGGAAATAAGTTGCCTACTGCACTGAGAGTATTAGTAGCTGATGTCATAATGATAACTCTGACTAACATTTATTGAGCATTTATTGTGTCCCAGGGACATGCTTTGTGGATATTAAATTACTCGGTCCTCACAATAAGCATATAAGGGAGACGGGAGTATTATCCATATTTTTAGGTGAGGAAACCGAGTCACAGAGAAGTTAAATCATTACTTCCAAGGCCACCCAGAATACCAAGGGTGTGACAAGAACACAGGCAGGGCTCCGGGGTCTGGGGCTTAGCTAGTCTGCTCCACGGGAGACTATGCTGCCTTTTCGACCTGTTCAAGTCTGTCTCACTTCGCAGTGGCACTGGCTTTCTCCGGACGATCCATGGAAAGATGAACTGCAGATGGCCAGTGGCCTAACTGGGCTGACGGTGGAGGCCACTCAGAAGACTGCAAATGCCTTAATACTGGGGATGCCGCTTCACTCTTTGTCTAGGGAATGGCTGTGAGCGAGACCTGTAGCTCATCCTGACCATCCCCTGAGAAAAACCGTTCAGGCTCTGGGGCACGCCAGAACCCAGCTTCCGTGCTGATGAGTTGGAATTCAGGTCCACTCCGTCTCCTCTGCCTGTCTGGGCTTCCACGGTGTTGGAAAGGCAGACATTTCCCATGTCTCTGTGTCGCAGTGGAGCTGGAGACGCAAGGGCGATATGCGGAGGAAAGAGCGGTGGTATCGTGGCCTCTATGGCTCCTGGAAATGTGGAGGAATTTTTTCTAACCTTTGAGAGAAAGATGAGTGCATTTTCCCATCCTGCTGCCCATTCCCTGTGGGTAAACGACCCTGCTCATTTCCAGCCTTATTTCACCCTTGGCCACATGCAGCTAGAACAATGTCATGTCTGGTACACAACAGACACTCAATAAATGCCTTTTAAATGAACAAATTGTGTTATTTTTTTAAAGCATTTACCTTTCCAAATAGAGTAGAATTCTATCTACTTTGTACTCTCAGAACCCAGAACAATCTCTGTGAATTAGTGTAAATGTAAATCTGGCTGCATTTAGAAGATCCCAAATAACAGTGACTTACATACGATGGGCGTTTATTTTTCACAAAACAGTCTGGAGGGAGGTGGTCTGGAGAGGGTCGGGCAGCTCAGCGCTAGGAGGTCGTGCAGGCTCACAGGCCTCTCTTATCTTGTTACTCACCTTCCCCAGGTGCTGTCATCATGCACATGATCCAAGGTGGCTTGTCACCATGTCCATGTTCCAAATAGCAGGATGGAGAGGAAGGACATTCCTCCTTTGGCTTCAGGCTGCTATAACAAAATACCATACACAGGGTAGCTTATGAACAACAGAAATTTATTTCTCACAGTTCTGGAGGCTGGGAAGTCCAAGATCAAGGTGCCAGCAAATTCCACGTCTAGTGAGGGCCTGCCTTTGGGTTCATAGATGGCACCTTCTCTCTGTGTCCTCGCATGGTGGAAGGGGTAGGCAAGCTCCTTGGGGCCTCCGGTAAGGGCACTAATTCTGTTTAAGAGGGCTCCACCCATGACCCAATCACCTTCTCAAAGCTTTATCTCCTAATACCATCACATTGAAGATTAGGCTTCAACATATGAATTTGAGGCAAACACACACATTTAGTCATGTCTTAGTCTATTTTCTGTTGCTACAACAGAATACCTGAGATTGGGTCATTTATTTTATAAAAATTATTTCTTACAGATCTGGAGGCTGGAAGTCCAAGAGCATGGCACCAGCATCTAGTGAGGGTCTTCTTCTCTGTCATAATGTGGCAGAGAGCATCACATGGCGAGAGCAGGAGTGTGTCAGTTCAGGCCTCTTCTTCTCCTTATGAAGCCACCAGTTCATCATGGTGCCCCATCCTGATCCAATTTATTGAATCCTTCCAAAGGCCCCACCTCCAAATACCATCAACATATGAATATGGGAATAAGTTTCCAACACATGAAATTTGGAGGACACATTCAAACCATAGCAAGTCTATAGCACCCTCACTTTCTGGAAAAGACCCAACTGTTGCACGCATCACTTCTGCTCACATCCTATTATGAGCTTGGTCACATGGCCACATTTAATCACAAGGGAAGGTGGGAAGTATAATCATTATTCTGGACTACCCTGAATTCAGCTGAAAATTCTATTTTTGTGGAGGGAGAAGGGAATAATACTAACAGACAACTAGAAATTTATGACATACTATGTCTCATACTAGATGCTCAATAAATATTTGCTGGACTAATGAAATGTTATCAACGAGGAATATAGAAATGTAATAATTATAATGCTCTAGAGGGCATTAAAAATATTCTTGAAGCATGGATGTTTTTATTAATGTAAATTGGAATATTTACCATACACAGAGCCAAAGATTTTTACGGAACGGAACAGAAAACATCACTGGATTTTGTAACCTTGGGAAACAACTCTAAAAAGCTGTTCCTAAACATAAGGGCATAGAGAAGAAAATCAAACTGGCTAGCATTTTCTCTGGGAAGCTGAACTATGCATTATGGTGTCCATGTAAATTCCAAATCCAGATCAATACAAAGTCTGAAATGTAAACAGCCGTAAGCAATATCTTTTATGCCAAAAACAAGTAGACTGGATATACTTACAGGACAGGAATCACTTCCACGATTATGACATGTTGATCTCAAGCAGCACTTGATATGTAAGAAACTCAGCTGGTCTCTCTTTCTTTTTTTTTAATCTTTCTTGTAAAGCTGTGTCTCCAGCCCACTGCCACTGTTGGTCCCAGTCCCATCACTTCACACCTAGATAGGGCCACAGTCTTCCGCATTTGGGCCTCCCCTCCCTCTGATCTAGACTGCACACAGCCTTCACATTTTTCCTGATGCTGCGTGCTGGTGCCAAACACCTGATGATTCCCCCATCAACTCTTAACCTCTTCGTTTAGCATTCCTGGATTTCCGTAGTCACTTGCTATTCACCATATCCAATTTGTCCCTCACTATAGAAAATCTGCTGTCTGAATGCTCCCCTTATTCGCTTGCAATTTCATTTTATTAGTAGGCGATGTGTTTATATGGCTCAAAAGTAAAACAGACAGAAAGTAATAGAGTGAAAAGTCCCCCCCCCACTCCCATCCTCTCTGTTCCCCAATGTCCCCCCACTCTAAAGAGCTTTAGGGTCCTTTATGCAAATATAAGCAAATGCACTTATGCTTTCTTATCAGCCTTCCCACCTTTTACACAAAAGAGGGCTTACTATATTCCAGATATTTCTATTTCTATACCACTATACAAAGAGCTTGCCTTATTTTTTTTTTAACACTCCCCTAACCTTTGTAAAAACTGCACAGTGTTCCAGGTCATGGAGTACCAACATTTATTTACCCATCCCTACCTGTTGGATACATAAGTGGTTTCCAACCTTCTGTTAGTATGAACAATGCCTCAATGAATAATCTTGTACATACACACATTTTGCACATAGGTGACCACGATCTACAGGCGAGTTCCTAGAAGGGGTGTCTGAGTTTTTCCCCACCCTGCTAGATCCCCATTGGTTTGGTACCACCTACAGACCTGGGACTCTTTGCCAGGGGCCTGTCACCCTTTCTTGGTTCCTTGGAGAGATTTATTCCATAGGAGAGTTGGAGCAACTGGTATATGGTATGCATAACTCATGGGACATGATGAACACCTTACCTTCTGCCATCTCTTTAAAATTTATCCACTAGAAAGTATCTTCACTTGTCCCAGATGAAAACCCTAATAAGCCTGTATTTGTCTCCCAGAGTTTCTGTAACAAAGTACCATAAACTGGGTGGCTTAAAACAACAGGATTTTGTCTCACAGTTCAGGAGGCTGGACGCTGGAAATCAAGGTGTCAGCAGGGAGGCGCTCCCTCTGAAGCCCGTGGGGAATCCTTCCTCAATTCTTCCTAGCTTTGGCGTTTGCTGAATCACTCCAATCTCTGCCTTCGTCACCACGTGGTATTCTCCCTGTGTGTCTCTGTCCTCACACGTCCATCTTCTTATAAGGACACCAGTCACACTGGAGTATGATCTCATCTTAACTAAGTACATCTGCAAAAACCCTATTTCCAAGTTAGGTCACATTCTCAGGTACTGGGGGTTAGGACTTTAACATATATTAATATTTTTTAGGGGGAAACAATGCAACTCATAACATAGGCCCAACACTTTTCTGCTCTTGTTGTTAATATGTAGAGGACAATCTTAGGGACAGCTTTAAAAGACAAACTCATTCTCAATTCAGGACCTAGTATGTCCAGTCCTAGATATTTTTTAGTCCTCCAAGCTCCAATCCAAGGGCAGCTGCGGTCAGGGCTGAGGCCATCTGCCTGCAGAGGGGGTGTAGCTGATGGTTTCCGCTCCCTCTGCTGGCCTTGGTGCCGCTGAACTCCTCACCCAGGGAAGGCGAGTGGGGCTGGTGGGCGGATGGGACAGGTCTGACCAGGCTGGGAAGCTCTGTGCTCTCAGGGCCTGTCATTGCTTGTCTTTTTCTTCTTACCAGTATTTTGGAGTTTCTCCGGAGATTTCTACCCTGAATCTCCTAATTCTGGTGAATGTCACTTAATTTTAGGAAGTGACTTGTAACTTCTTCAGCCCCTAGAAATCTAGCATTTCTTCCTCTGTCCCTTAGGTAGACCTTTTTGAAAATTACAAAAGAATTTTTTTAGAGACAAGGTCTTGCTCTGTCACCCAGGCTGGAGTGCAGTGGCGTGATCATAGCTCACTCTAACCTCGAACTCCTGGGCTCAAGGGGTCCTCCTACCTCAGCCTCCCAAAGTGCTGGAACTACAGGCCTGAGCCCCCATGCTCAGCCATAGACAGTCCTTTTTGTTATGTCCCTAAATGATCCAGTGCCAGCTCTTTCCCCACTCCCCCAGGGCAGCTGTCTGGTTCAAGGATCCCTACGAGGAGCGCAGATGGGGACGGACGGAGGGCAGCAGCATGCTCCCAGCCTTGCCACCAGGCCAGCTGCTCAGTTCTTCTCTTCTCTGGATTTCCTAGGCAACATGAGACTCATTCATGGAGTCCCCCAGACACATGGACACACTGTCAAGCTCTCCAAGTGGATTAACTGAGCTGCTCTCTGTGCTTCTCCCGGGGGGATGAATCCTCATGGTGAGACAAGGGCTCTCTCCAAAGAAATCTCACCCCAATCCTCTCCTCACTCTCCCCCTGGCATTTCCTCGCTGTGGCTGAGGAGCTGAGGGACCAGCTCGGCATCACTTTCTTGGCGGTTTTGTGGTTGGCGGATCTTTCTAACACTCCCTTTGTGTCTGATACCTGTGTAACAGTCTTGACACCTCACAGAAGATTCCCATTCTAGTTTTCTCTGACCATAAATATAACAAAGCAGTTATTTACAAATTCTCTCTGTCTGCCTTTCAAAGAAGGTGGATCCTCAAAATTGAAGGGCTTTTACAAATTTTTATTTTTTTTTTAAAATAAACTTTATTTTTAGAATAGCCTTAGGTTTATAGAAAACTTGCAAAACAGTGCAGAGTTCCCATAAACTATTTTCCTGTTATTTATTTGTTAAATCAGTATGGTGCACTTATTACAATTAATAAATGAACATTGATTCATTATATTTATATTATTGGCACATACTTTATTCACATTTCTTCCATTTTCTCCCAATGTCCCTTTTCTGGTCTGGGATTCCATCTAGGACACCGCTTACATGTAACCAGCAGGTCTCCTTATGCTCCACTTCCTCACATTTCTTGTTTGATGACCTTGTCAACCTAAATAACAGCAAGAGGCTTTCTAAATGAAACTGATATTTATTTTAGAATAGGACATTGCAATGGGAATATGTGTGCCACAGTAGACTATGTGTGTATTCAGAGAGGTAAAGAAAAACAAAAGTTTCTAAAGAAAAAAATGAGGAGGATTACATAACTGTTTTGAGATAATTATCCTTGGCTACAAGAATCAACAAAAAGAGTGATCCCAGTCCAAGGTTGGACAGGCAGTTGTTAGGCAGATGTCCTTGTAAAAGTATTTTTCGTGTAAGGTTGTGTTTTTTGCAGTCTTTTGTGATATTTTTATCAAGCTGTTAGGGACAGAAAAACAAGTGAGGTAACGGAAATCAGAAAAACAGAAAGGAGAAAGCAGTTATAGAAAAACAAGGAGAAATAGTTGCAGAAAAATAAAAAGAGGGAACGGTTATTTCAGTCTTAAAGAATGGGGTACCAGGCCACCAGTCAGAGAATGACAAAGACACCATCCACAGGTTATGGCACCGCCCCGCCACATGTATAGTGGAAGGAATGACTGGAACGTAACCTGTAAGTCATGTCCACACCTGGAAAGAACTCAGTCCCCAAAGCAGCGATGTACAGTTATGAATAGTTATAACTGACCTTTACCTAAACATAAATATAAAAGGAAAAACAAAGAAGTAAACAGAGTCTTCTCCACTCGCAGGGACAGTCCCATTTCCCCTTAGGAAAAGTACTTTCGCTTTGCACCCTTAAACTTTACCGGCAGTAAATTCTTCACGCATACTTGCTGAGCGTCCGTCATCGCTCTCTGACGAGTGGGCCAAGGGTTGTGATTCTTCCAAGTCCCGAGCCCAAGAATTGGGACAACACTTTAAAGTTCAGCGGTGAACAGGGCCATGACAGGGCCTACACACATGAGAACCCTTCTCTTCGTTGCCTTCCCTGGGCTCTATTTGTCAGTTTTTTTTTTTAACCACAAGTGACTCCATTTTGATTCTGACAATTTTCACAACCTTGACAATTTTTAGATTAGCTATTTTGTAGAATGTCCCTCTGCTGGGATTTGTCTGATGTTTTCTCACAATTACACTGGGCTATGGGTTTAGGGACTATGGTATAATAAAAACTACATTTGTTTTTTTGTCTCCAGTTCCCAGCACAGAGCTCCCAAATCCCTTGGAATTTCCTGAAATCTGTGTCTCTGTTATTTATGAGTCCCTTTTAATCTAACTGAGTTTATGCTAATGAGGTGACTACTGGTGGGCTCTTGGACGGAATCCGGATGGGGCTGGTGACCAGAGGAGCCAACCCTGGGATCAGAGGGTTGTAACTTTCAGCTCCAACAAGCCCCTCCCCCACTTTAGGGAGGGGATAGGAACTGGCGGTTGACTTCAATCACCAGTGGCCAATGATTTAATCAATCGTTCCTTTGTAATGAAACCCAGAGAAAAATCCTTAAGCAGCAGGGGCCAGAGAGCTTCCAGTGCATGGAAACTCCATGCTTGCCCTATGCACTTTTCCCTTGGCTGTTCTTGAGCATTTCCTTTATCTGGAAATAGTAAGTTAAGTGCTTTCCTGAGTTCTCTGAGTTATGCAGGGAATTACAGAATCTTTCAATTTCTAGTGGGCGGGGCAGAAATGTGGGTGGCCTGGGCACCCCACTGTGGCTGGACAAGTGTGGGCTGAGCCCTTAACTCACTGGTGCGGTCGGTGTCAGAACTGAACTGCTGGACACCCAGTTGGTGTTGGAAAACTGGGAATTGGATGTTGCTCCTAGAAAAGACATCGCGGTGTCTGGTGTCAGGAGGAAAAAGCCTGCTGGGGAGCAGGACCACAGAGAGAAAGCGCAGCGCCTTTACTCTGCTGAGCGCAGTGAGATACTGATACGTAAGGGAAAGGCGCATCGCTCGGAGGGGGCGAGCTTGGGGGGAGGACAGCAAGGACAGTAGAAAAGGTACGTCTCCACAGGCGGCGTGGGCGAGAGAGGGCTGGTGGAAGAGAAGCCTGAACCGGCTCTCGGCGAAACCCGCTATGGCCCCCAGAGCGCGGCGGCCGCTGGCGCAGGAGGCCGGGGCGGGCAGGCGGTCCTGCGCAGTGCGCGGGCTGCACGGCCGGGCCGCCGCCAGGGGGCGCAGTGCGCCGGGGACTCGCGCGCGACCACCCGGCTGAGGAGCCGGTCGAGCTCGGCCTCAGAAGTAAGTCGGGGCGCGGCGGGCCTGGGCGGGGGTCGCGCGCTCGCTCTGGGAACTGGGGTTGGGCGAGGGTCTGGCGATAGCGGCCGGGCCATTGCAAGGGGAAGGGGCGTATCTTCAGTCGGGGCCGCCGGCTGGCAACAGGGATGGCCGGAAAGCCGGCTGTAACCCGCGAGAGAGGGCGGGCCTTCCGGTAGGGCCGCATGAGGGACCTCGTGGGCTCCGGGGCAGCGCCGCCTCCCCGCGCCTCTCGCGCTACTCCCCGCCGGTACCCGGTTGGCTCGGTCCGCTCGTCAGTGCGCACGCGCGGCCGTCGCTGCCGGGGTCCCGGCGCCGGCGCCTCCTCCCCCGCTCAGGTTCCGCGGCAGGTCCCTGACGCTAGTGTCGGGGGAGAGAACGGCACGCGCCCACCCGCGGCGGGAAGACGGGTGAATTCCTCTAGCACCTGGGTGGGGAAAGGCTTTCTAGTCACCGAAAGCCTAGACCCTGGAACAAAATATTGATACATGTGATAACATTAAAAACAAAAACTGTCGCATAGCGCGCGCACGCACATACACAAACCCCCTACCATAAATAAGTAAAAGACAGTTGGCAAACTGGGAAAAAAATGTTTGCAACGTATATCGCGGATGACGGGTTAATATCCCAAATATATATATAACTCTTAAATTAAGATTGAGGGAACCAATAACCAAAAATCCAGTTTTAAATAGGCAGAAGGCATTGTGGACGGAAAAACGAAATTCTGCCAAAATATTTAACGAGGTTTATTCTGAGCCAGCGTGAGTACCGTGGCCTGGGGAACATAGTCTCAAGGGGTCCTGAGAAAATGTGCCCGGGGCGGCTGGGTTACAGTTTGGTTTTATACATTTGTGGAGACAGGAATTACTGGTAAAATCATACATCAGTGTGTGAAAGGTATACATTGGTTTGGCCCAAAAAGGTGGAACATCTTGAAGGAGGGGTACTTAACAAGTCATAGGTGGGTTATAGGGATTCTTTAGGGGATCGTTGGTTGAAAGAGTAAAGCTTTGTCTATTGGAGTCAGTAGAAAGGAATGCTTGGATTATGTAACGTAAAGGGAGGGTCTTCCATCTGTCATGCAATTTCCATATCAGAATCAGGTTGGAAAGTAAACCACATTATGTCGGGTTAATTAAGCCGGGCATGATGGCTCCCCCTGTAATCCGAGCACTTTGGGAGGCTGAGGTGGGAGAATCATTTGAGCCTCGGAGTTTGAGGCTGCTGTGAGCTATGATCCAGCCACTGCAATCCAGCCCGGGCAACAGAGGGAGACCCAGTTTCTTAAACAAACAACAATAAAAAAAAACCACTTAATGAGATTTTGTGGTTTATAGGACATGTGACTCATCAGGCCTCTTGGAAAGGAATTTGGGCAAGAGAAGAAAAAGACCAGAGTTCAATCCGCAACATGAACCAACAGTCTTCACAAAAATGACATAAAACTGGTCCTTAAACAAACAAAAAGATGTTCAGTTTCTTGCTTAATAAGAGAGCTCCACAGTGCTCTGAATTATCACTTCTATCCAATTTGTAAAAAGTGAAAAGCAGTAGGACGTGCTGTGGGGACACAGGTGCTCTCATACGCTGCCGGGGGGAAGGCAAGATGGTACAACTCCTTTAGAGGGGAATTTGGCAATGTCTAACAAAGCAACATGTACATTTACCCTTGACCTAGCAATTCTACAGCTAGGATTTTGCCCTGAGGAAACACTTATGCCAATATAAAAGTATATGTGTGTGTGTATGTACATGTATGAGGCCATTCATTGCAGCATTGTTTGCAATGGCAAAATTTTGGAGACAACCTCAGTGCCAATTGGTTGAATAAACTCTGTTACATCCACACAACGCAGTACTAGGTGGTGTGGTTATAAAAAAAGAATGAGGAAGATCTCTATGATCTGATAGAGAGTGATTTCTAGGATATGCAGTACTGATGAGTAAACAAAAGTTAAATGCAAAAGAGTACTATATTGTGCTATTTGTGTGTAAAAAATGGGGAAATAGTAAAATATTCAATTTTTCCTTATTTTTGCAAAAAAAGAAAATAATAAAGAAACTGAGGAAGAAAAAACTAGAAACTAATAAATTGGTTGCTAGCAGTGGGTAGATGGGAATGGGCTAAGTCCAGAAGGAAATGATACCTCTACACATGCCCTTTCTGGGTAGTTTTGACTTTTAGAAACATGTGAATGTTTTAGTATTTAAAAAGTAAAATTAGACCAACAAAGATGGGGGAAAAGATACCTAAAATCGAATATAAGCAGAAGTGAACAAATGCACTAAACTGTAAGTAAATTAACCACAGAAAAGTAAACCCATATAACTTTAAATGTAGCTCTTTGACTATATACCTGCTATATGTAAACAAGCAAACATAACTACAGAGAAATTTTGAATGTAGTTGGTAGTAATCTGGTGTAGCAATTCTGAAAATACTTTCTGGGTATTGTAGGATTAAGCAAATAAGAAAATATAATGACATTGGGAGCCAGGACCCTCACTGTGAGAGAAGGAGTACAAATATGGAGTGAGGGAAGGGAAGGGAGAGCTCTATGGACTGGAATGAGAGGCTTTTTTTTTTTTAATTTTTTATTTTTTTTTATTTATAATTCCAGGGTATTGTGAGGGTACAAACATTCTAGTTACACTTTATGTCTTTGCCTCACCCAAATGCGGATTAAAGGCATGCCCTTCCCTCCCTTTAGTGCTCCCCGTGTCCTTTAGGCTTTTTGTTTTGATTTGTTTTAAGAATTTATTTACTAGATCTGTCTGCTGAGAGAGCCTGGGAGCAGGGCCACCCCAATAGCAATAAGCATTCCTTGTGCTGTGTCTTGGTTGCTCAATACCATTGTCTGTTAAAAGGAGCCAGAGCTCCTTGGAGAGGCTCACTCAGGGAAGGGCAGGGAAAGTGAAAGATGAGCTAGGAACAGCTTGTGCCAGAAAGCAAGAAGGTGCCCAAAGAATGGTGGAGATAGGTCAAAAGGACACAGGGGCCAGCTTTACAGGGCTCCAGTGGCCAACCCCGGACAAGTTGAACATCGAGATGAATAATGACAATAATGAATTACCACATTGAATAAAAGAGAATCCATGAGTCCAGAGTGATACTAAAAAGCAACTAAACTTACTAATAAATAAATAGAAGACTCTTCTTTACAGTGGAATGCAAAGTAATGAATGCGGGAGAAACAATAGAGCTACGAAAGTTTCCATATTTCTACTATCACAATAATAACTGATTCAGGCAGGGATAAGTAATGGATGCTAAAACCACTGAGTGAAAGCTTATTGGGTGTCTTAGTCTGTTTCATGCTCCTGTAACAGAATACCTGAGACTGGGTAATTTATAATGAACAGAAATTTATTTGGCTCTTGGTTCTGGAGGCTGGAAGGTCCAAGATTGAGGGGCCACATCTGGTGGTCTTCTTAATGTGTCATCCCATGGTAAAAAGTGGAAGAGCAAGAAAGGGAAGGAAAGAAGACTGAACTCATCCTTGTATCAGGGGCCTACTCTGAAATAACAGCATTCATCCATTCACAAGGGCAGAGCCCTCATGACCTAATTGTCACGTCTTAAAGGTCCCACCTCTCAACACTGCTGCATTGGGGATTAAGTTTCCAACACATGAACTTTGGGGGACACATTCAAGCCGTAGTATTGGGGAATAAGTCTCAAAGAATCACTCCATAGATTGTTTATTAATTACAAAAGTGAAAAAGAAACCTTTATAGTGGGGAAGTAGATACCACCTTAGCCATGTGATCAAAGTCAGCATCACCAGTAAGGACTGAACTGACATGATGTGCCAATGACGCATAACCTGAATTGGAACCTGAGGAAACATCAAACTCAAATTGAGAGACCAGCTACAATGTAATAGGGCTGACTTTTAAAAGATGTCAATTTCATGAAAGACTAAGGGACTGTTCCAGATTAAAGGAGAATTAAGAGACATAACAACTAAATGATATGTGTGTCCTTAAATTGGGAAAAATAATTTTGCTAGAAAGGATATTATTGGGATAATTGGCAAAATGCGAATATGGATGGAAGAGAAGATATTAACATTGGATCAGTACTAATATCTGAATTTGATCATTGCAGTGATACATTTTTTGAATTTCATCATTGCAGTGTGGAATATTCTTGTTCTTAGGAAATATACCTTGAAGTGCTTGGGGTGAAAGGTCATGATTTTTATAACTTAATTTCAAATGATTCTGGAAAGAAAAATGTCTGTGTTCTACCTTGTACCACTGAGTAGATATACAGTACTCCCCCTTCTCTGTTGTTTCACTTTCCATGGTTTTTTAGTTACCTGTGGTCAACTGCAGTTTGAAAATATTACATGGAAAATTCCAGAACAATTCATAAATTTTAAGTTATGTGTTGTTCTGAGTAGCATGATGAAATCACTTGTCATCCACTTCTGTCCCACCTGGGTTATGAATCATCCCTTTTTCCAGCAGATCCATGCTGTATACACTGTCTTCTCTTTAGTCACTCAGTAGCCAGCTAGGTTATCTGATCTGTCCTGGTATCACAGTGCTTGGGTTCAAGTAACCCTTATTTTACTCAATTGTTCTATTTTCTTATTAGTTGTTAATTTGATACTGTGCCTAATTTATAAATTAAACTTTATCATAGGTATTTATACATAGAAAAAAACAGTTCTATGTAGGTACTGTCCATGGTTTTGGGCATCCACTGGGGGTCTTGGAATGTACCTCCTGTGGATAAGGGGGTACTACTGTACCATAATTTGCTTAATGTGTTCTCTGTTGAACATTTAAAATTTTCCAATTAACAATCACTCTTATAAACAATGTTACTATTCAAGTCTTAACTATAATTTCTTTTTTTGTTACCATTTTTAGGATAAATGCCCAGAGTTATGAATACCAAATTAAAGAGGTAAATGTTTTATAGCCTTTAAGGAGAGTGGCTGATTTAAATGGAAGGTTGTATGTAACACGGGAGGTGAGAGCAGACAGCTACAAATAGCTGTAGATTCTGAAAGCAACTACTCAAGCTATTGTACAAAGGATTGCCGTATCACTGGGAAGACTCCCCACACCAAGCTTACATCAGACTTTTTAGGTTAGTAACATTGTCCTGGGACCCATAGGTCTAATCCAAGGCATGATGGCCTACATTTAGACTTTGGGCAGTAGGAGATTTGTAATTAGCTGCCTCATTGCCTCTAGAGGATTTTCTTGACTAAGAACCACAATATGAATCTTTGTGTTGGAGGACCTTGTGATTTTCTAAGACAAATGTGAAAATCAGTGTACATCTAAAATCTAAAAAAGTGTTTGACCTAAAAATACTGCGTTGAATACAAAAAAATCACTGATTGTGGGAGTGTACATTGATGTAACTACTTTGGAAAACAGTTTTGCATTATCTTTTAATTGTGAACATTAATTAGCATACTCTGCCTATGCCTGACACAGTAATTTCTCTCCTATGTCCATACCCAGAGAAATGCTTGCCCAGTGGATCCAGGAGACAAGTAAGTGGATATTCAGAGCAGCATTGTCAGAGTAAACAAACTGGAAGTAACCCAAGGACCAGCAGGACAATGGCTAAACAAAATAGGATATAGGCAGGCATAGAATATTACATAGCAGTGAAAACGGATAAAGTACAGCTATGCACAATATATGTGTGAATCTTAGAAACATTGAGTGGAAAGAGTGCAAGGCTCAGAAGCCTATTTATTGAATAATATCATTTTTATAAAACAAAAAACAAAATAATGTACTGTTTAGGGATACATTAATTTGTATTTAAGATTTATTTTTTAAAGCAAGGGAATAAACATAAAATTGAGACTGGGGAGCCCAGAGGATGGGATAAACAAGTAGAGAGGTATTGGCCATATTCTAATTCTTAAGTTGGGAGTAGGTACACAGTGTTCATTTTATTACTAGACTTTGTACCTTACCATATAGGTTATAGAAATTCTATTGAGTGTATTGAATAATATATGCAGTTAAAAAAAAAAACACTGATAACTCCATTTCTCTAAGGTATCTACTGATTGTGTCTGTTGCATTTGCAAATAACCACGTAGATAAAATCAGAAAACCAAAAATTTTAGAATTGGAAGAGGCCTTCAAGATCATCATCTAATCTGAAATGTAATCATTTAAAAATTATAAGTACTGAGGCATATTTATGGTTTTGGAAATTGGGGAGGACTTTCTAAATAAAGTCTATGGAAGAAGTCATGATAAGAAAGAATCAAGAAGTTTGACTTGATTAAAATTTTAAAATGATGCATCAAATCATTGCAAACAAAATTAAAAGGCAACTGATAAACTGGGAAAAAATATGCTATATGAGAGCCGAAGGATTAGTATCTCTAATATAGAAAGCACATATATTAATCAGTAAGAAAAATATTAATACCAAAATCCATGTGAATTCATAAAAGAAATGCAAATGACTGGTAAAACAACCAGGAAAAAAAAAATCAGTTTTTCTAGCAATTAAAAAGGAAAGAAAAACTTTTAAAGAAGGATTCCATTTTTCATTAATCAAAATGGCAAAGATTAAAAAAATTGTATACATAGCACTTAATGTTGCTAAGGGTGTGCTAAAATAAGCGCTTAGTCTTTTATTAGAAGATAAAATTATACAACATTTGAGTAAGAAATTGGCCTTATGTTTAAACAGTCTTAAAAATTTCACACCCTTTGACCCAGTAATATAATTTATAGGAACATAGGGATATATTCCTAAACAGTTACCAGAAAGGTGGCTAAAAAGTTTTATTTGGGATTGTTCTCTTCAGTATTATGAAAGCAAACACTTGAGGAAAAATGGTCCATCGACTTAAGAGTTAGTAAACAAATACTGGTCCACTCAAATATGGAATATTTTGTAGCCATCAAAAATCATGTTATTGAGGACTTTGATTCTGATCATCCCTGAATTTCTGTTCTCATATTAACTAGAAACCCTAGCAGTGATAGGATGTCTCATTTGAGATTTTCTTTGACATAGGGTTATTCTGCAGACCATCCATAAACATTTCCCTGAAGGTCAGAGTTGATTACTTTTTCCCATTCATTTCCTCCTCTTTTGAGGAGAGTATTCTAATCCACAGCATGTGTATCCCACCGCAGACTAAAGAATCCCCTGTTCCCCCAAACCGAGAAGGGGAGGCCAAAAGTCTTTGTCTAAAATTGCTGTGCTGCAAGTGAAGGATTCCGGGTTCAGACGGCAGAATCAAGACTCCACCCTTAGGGTAGCAACGTTAATCTGGCGGTGTCCTTAGCAAAGGAAGAGAAAGAGTTAATAGAGCCGGATCTCAGTCCCTCCTTGTAATGAGGGAGGAGTAACACGGGAAAGTCGTCCAGAGTAAACAATTTAAGCTACACGAGGCACCTCCGTCACCAAATAGCCTATCAAGATATTTGATTACTTTTCTTTTCTCTCACTCCTGTAGCAAAACCTTCGGCCCCTTTATTACGTGCCATGAAGACAGACCCAGTGCCTGCCCCCGCAGGTTTCCAGTCTCCAGGGGGAAGGCTGCCACACTTTGCACAAGCAGTTAATTGCCAGGCGGGTGAGTGTGGTTGCAGCTGGGAGGGGGCCACCTGGCCCAGGGGTCTGGCCATGCCTCCCTGGGGAGGTGACACTTTGACGTATAAGGAGAGCCCTAAAGGGATCTCCCAGCAGACAGTGGGCGCTCGGTGGAGGAGGGCAGCTGCAAGGGCGCTCTGTTGGAGCCAGAGGTGCCAGAGGTGTCAGCCGGTGTGGCTGGAGGTGGCCGAGCACCGCTTGAGTGGGGCTGGAGTGTGCGCAGGATTTGGGGCCGCGCTGAGGGGCGTCTGGCTCTGTCCCACGGTTCAGTTTACACGCCTCAGCTGCCACCCTGGCTGTCCTCCGCGACAACGCCCCACCCCCTTGCACCACCTGCCTGGGTGCCCCGGTGCAGGACAGCCCTCAGCCTGGGGAGGGCGGGGCTGGGGCTGGAGCGCGGGCCCCCTAGGCCGGGTGCGGGGACACCCGGGGCTGCAGGTGCGCGCGTAGACCCCTGGGGACCTTGGCTCGCGCCGGGACACGTGCCAGTCAGCGGACGCCCCCAATATGGCCCGATTCGGTGACTCAGGTTTCCTGCCTTCGATGCGATGCTGTTTATCCCGCTAGGGGTTATTTATAGACTGGAATCGTTTGCTGAGGCCTGACTCTTAGGGCTTTGCCTTTTTCTTGTTGGGGGTGCTCGATTGGGGGCCCGACGCCATCGTCCTCCCAGGGCTGAAATCTCCTAGAAAGTGGGCGTATCACCAGTCTTTCTCTCTTTAGGGCTTCACCATTTTATTTATTTATTTATTTATTTATTTTTTTTTTTTTTTGAGACAGAGTCTCACTCTCTTGCCTGGGGCGAGTGCCGTGGCGTCAGCCTAGCTCACAGCAACCTCAAACTCCTGGACTCAAGCAATCCTACTGTCTCAGCCTCCCAAGTAGCTGGGACTACAGG
>CAUYSK010022173.1:0-29694 GCA_963575035.1 Avahi laniger | reverse complement strand
CTGTCCAATTAATTTCTTTCTATTTTTGGTAGAGACGGGGTCTCGCTCTTGCTCAGGCTGGTCTCGAACTCCTGAGCTCAAACGATCCACCCACCTCGGCCTCCCAGAGAGCTAGGATTACAGGCGTGAGCCACCGCGCCCGGCCTCAGTCTTCTTGATACAGAAAATTTTGTCTTACCTGTCAATAATAATATTAATAATGAAAATTTCTATTCAAGATGGCTGACAGAGCATACCTGTTTACCTGTTCTCCCTTCCTACATGCCATTAGAATGAAGAAATGTAAAAATTGAGTATAATAATAACTTACATTTCTACTTTCATGTACATTCATTTAATATTTGCAACAAATCTAGGAGGTAGGTAGTTAATAGCTGCATTTTAGATAAGGAAGCTACGTCTCAGAGAGGTAAGCTAGCTTGCCCAAAGCAAACCAGCCTATCAGTGGAGGAAATGACACCTCAACCCAGGTGTCCACAATTGCCTCATTCAGAGCACTGGTTTGTCAAGGTTATTTTATTGTGCGAGTCCAAGCATCCAATCAGGCAGTTTCAGTTTCTAATTGCCTTGGAGGTGTTTATATGGTGAAACCACTTTATAACTGACTTATAATTCAAAGGTCTGTTTTTATTTCCATTAGATCTCAATTTATAATGCAAGACGCATCTGATCTCACCATCCAACCCTCTTGTAACACAGGCCCTCTCCAGATTACCAGAATTTTCCGTGGTGTCTAGATACTGCCTGAGGCTCATTGAGCTGGCTACTTTAGGCAGCTCTCTGTTATATTTAGTATCATGCAGTATCTATGTTTTGGTTTGGGGGCTAAAATAATAATCCAATTGTATATATAATTTCCAAAACCTTTTAACCTTATTGGTGTTTAATTGAAAGCAATGCCAAATGCCCAGTTTCTTAAAGTGATAAGCAGAAACAGATGAGGCAGGTGTCCATGAAGACTTTGCCTTGTCCCTAAGTTCGAAGAGGTTTGAGAACCATGGTTTCAGATTATCCTAAATAAAATGCAAGATTCAAGGGCAGTTGTATAAAGAGGAAATGCATCCATCTGGGGCTTTACGGACAATCATTAAGCAAATATTTAATTACCAAAAGCTGTTTGGGAGAAACCGAGCATGAATCCTTATGCTGGCTGAGGCAAACTACTTTTATCTGTACATAGCAGATAGAAGAGTGGATTCTACAAATCAAGCCGAATAAAGCCAAACAAAAAACCAGTACCAAAATCTGAGAATTTTAGAGCTGTCAGGTAAAGTGGTAACTTGCAAGATGTACCTGACAACTGAAGGACTCGAATATATTGACATTTTAAAATAATAATTTTTCTTATTTGCTTTATGCTTTTTGTAGAAAACTTGATTACATTTATTATATTAATAGAATTGGGGAATAAAACTATTTGTTATTTTACTATGTGGGCATAATCACTGCTCCTTTTTGTTTGCATTCTCTACCATCCTATTTCTTGTTCACTGAAAGTGTATAGACAGTCATGTACTCACATGCATGTACCATGTATACCGCATACACACACACACACATAATGTAGTTAGTGGCTACCACATACACATACAAACATACACATCAGGGTTATATTGTACATGCTATATTGTAGGGTGTTTTTTTTTGCTTTAGCATATAATAAATTTATTTCCATAGCAACAAATAGACATACACATGAAAAATTGCCTTATTTTCAAGGCCATTTCATAAGCACACAGGCTACTATAGAAGATGAGGCCCATATTACTACTGAATTTCCATTCAGCAATATTCATTGCTTCTATAAATTTGCTTTAATTTGTTATATAAAGTTTTTAATTTCCAGATCGGCGTTCAGGGCTTAGATAGCTGGTTGATGGAGAAGTATAGGCATGCCCTGTTTAGGCACAGGATGAATTTCTGGAACTGGAAGGCCAACCAAATGAGCAATGTGAACAAGAGGCGGAGTCGGTATAACATAACTCCTAACCCCTCTGGAGATACTCTTCTCTAATTGCCTGGGAACTGCCTTGGATTCTTTTAAATTCTTCTAAAGTTGCAATATGCCTCAGCCCAAAGTTCTTTCAGGCTGCTCTTCTCTCAGCTGGGATTCTTCTTCCCAAGTTGCAGTGACAATGCCTGACTACTTCTTGGCAGGCACCCTGCTTTCCCAACATTTCCCTGAAGGCATCGTGAGCGGCTCCAACAGTTGTGTTTTAGTACCCACTGCCATAACCTTCCTGGCCACTATTGAGTCACTTTCAGCACAATCACCTGCGAACCTTTTGTTATCCATCATTGGTCAAAAATGTTCCCGGGAACATGCTGTGAGGGCAGGAAGAGACACGATGAGGTGGTAGTGGTGGGAGAAGTCCCCTTAGGGTGCAGGCAATGAGTGGGTGTGTTGTCTGTCAATAGTTTAAAAACAGTAACAAAACTAAAAATTGGTCGTCTTTTTGTTATCACCGTGCACCAGCAAGTCTAGACGATGTCAGTGTTACAGTTTTTCTCTGTACCTCAGCGGACTACTCCCATCCACTCTCCCTCTGGGAACACCACTGCTGAGGAAACCCTAGGCTCTGTCCACAGAGAAGGAAGCAGAGTTTGGTACATTAGAGACTTCTGGATGAGAGCACTAAAATAGCATATACTAGACCTGCGCTATCTAATATAGTAGTCACTAGCCAAATGTGGCTGTTCACATTGATATCAATGAAAATAAAATCCTATTAAAAATTCACTTCCTCAGTCACATTTGAAGCATTCATTAGCTCCTTTGGTCATAAAGGGCAGAAAGAAAAGAGTTTATTAGTTCTATCTAAGTAGTGGCTATTATATTGGACAGTGTAGACATAGAATATATCCATCATTAATGAAAATTATATTAGACAGTGTTGCTTTAGACTATATGAGTTGTTTGACCATGAGAAAAACATGTATCAAATTCACTGTTCAGATACTATATATAATAAACATGATTATACCTATGTATTACATATATACAGTAATAACATTTCTAAGAACAAATAGTGGCATAACAAATCAGCATTTCATGGGGCAGCATTAGGTGAGATAATGTCTCTACTCATAAAAGTTTGAGAATAGCTCCGTTCAACATTAATATTGCTGAATGTGCTAGATACTGTGCTAAGTAATAGAGATAGCAGAGTAATTAATCAAATATCTGCCTAGGAGGGGTTCATCATCTAATAGGGGAAAGAGACAGATAAACAAATATTATTAAATACATTGCAGGGAGATGGTTGTAATAATTGAAGTGTGTTTATAATCAGTACAAAGGAAGGTGGAAGTTGGTATGTGAAGTATGTGTGGACAAGGGCAATATGGTAATTTAATTGGAGAAATGAAGAACACGCAGGATGATTTACTCACAAGGACAAATTCAGCTCAGGCCATTGTAAACAAGAATAAACAAGGTGGTTTCCAATCCTAAGGAAAGGTGGTGAGCTGTACTTCAAGCACTGATGTGGCTAAACTGGAAGATGAGTTAGGTTGGCAGGATTAGAAATGTTAGCTGAGTTAATGTCACAGAATCCATGTATTTCTCGGGGAGGCAATGTTTAGAGAACATATGTTTAGTAACATGAATACTGAATTAAGATATGAAAGAGTAAGGAAGTTGTGAATGAATTGAAGATAATAGCATGCTAAGGCAGGGAAGTGTGGAAGAAGTCATAAAAGGCAAAGTGTAATAGGAAAAAACAAAGAGGGCTTCTTTGACCCAGTGTTGAATCCTATCTAGACTAATGCTCATGCTTTTTGACATAATTAAATCAGCAGAATAACGAAAGTCTAGAGGGTGGAGGCTAGTTGTGTTAAACCCCTGCCTTCTAGGTACATTGGTGCTGTGAACTAAAATAAAATTTTAAGGCTCACCCCCCACCGGCTGAATAAATGGACCCCCTCGTGGCCAAAGGAAAATCCTAAAACTAAATTGCCTGCCAGGAGGAAGGTCAGACATGCCTTATCATGCCCTCCTCCCTTCTTGGGGACATCTTTTGTAACCCATTAACAGACCTAAGGGGATTGAGGGCTAAACTCTGATCTTTTTCTTTTGCTCAAAATTCCTTCCTAAGGAGGCCAGATGAGTCATGCCTACAAATGACAAAATCTCAGTAAACAGGTTTTTCCTGATGTTGTTTACTTCCCAACCTGATTCTGGTATAGCATCTTGTGATAGATAAAAGACCCTCAAACATTCCTTTCAGCTGATTCCTGGTCTTTTGGACAAAACCTAACTTTTTCAGCCAATGGTCAACTAATGAATCCCTAAATCTACCTATGATTTGTAAGCCCCCGCTTTGAGATGTCCCACCTTTTTGGGCCAAACCAATATATGTCTCCCATATATTGATTTATGACTTTACCTGTAACCCCTGTCTCTCTGAAATGTATAAAACCAAACTGTAACCCAGCTACACCGAGTCCACTGCTCAAGACCTCTTGGGCATGGCTCCGGGTCATGGTCCTCAAATTTGACTCAAGGTGAATCTCTTTAAAATTATTTTACAGAGTTTGGTCTTTTTTTTCCGTTGACAGTGCCTATAAAACACTTGGGGTGATTCTCAAAATTCAGTGAGCATAAGTGAGACAGGAGTCAGATACCCTGCAGGCAGTCAGGGTAGGGGTCAGAAGGAGAGGGCCAATAGGGTAAGAAAGCCCTAAGAATGTGAATGTATGTAGCTAAGATAAATGTAGCGAACAGAGACCCTTTAGTTATTCTACCGTGACCATAGCATCCTTATCTGAAGCAGAAGGGGAATTCCTTTAATTGGAATATGTGCACAGTTGAGGCAACAATGTCCCTAAATGAACTAGCCTTATTAGCATGATAAAAAGCACACCCACCAGCGGCATGAGTTTACAAATCCCATGGCAAACAAAAACCATTACAATACCCTATGTAGACCAAAAAGGGGGAGGGGCCCTCAGTTCTGGGAACTCTCTACCCCTTTCCCAGAAAAACATGAATATTCCATCCCCAGTTTAGCATATTATTAATATCAGGGATCAGTATAAAAAGGGAAAACCCAGACCCATGCAGGCTGCTGCCTCCTTTGGAACAGTCTGCTCTCTGCCATCTTGCGAGTGTACTATACTTTCTATACTCTGTCATTAATAAATGTCTGCTTTGTGTGTGACCCTGTTTGAATTCTTTCTTGCAGAACCCTCTCTGCCATCGCAGGCAGTGTTCTGCACCTGTATCATAAGTATCACCTAAGGAGCTGGTTAGAAATAGAGATTCTCTGGGCAAGACCCCACTCCACTCAACTAGGTTTGGGATGAGGCCAAGAATTTGTGTTTTTAACAAACATCCCACTTCTTATGCAAGTGGCCCCCTCTGACCACAGTTAGAGAAATACAGGTTTATCAAAAAATGAAATGTGGAGTACTATTCAGCTTTAAGAAACAATGGTGACATAGCACCTCTTATATACTCCTGGAAAGGGCTGGAACACATTCTACTAAGCGAGGTATCCCAAGAATGGAAAAATAAGCACCACGTGTACTCACCATCAAATTGGTATTAATGGATCAACACATAAGTGCATATATAAGAATTACATCTATTAGCTATTGAGCAGGGGAGAGGGGGAGGAGGGAGGAGGGGACGGGTATATGTGTACACAAAGAGTGCAATGTGCACCACGCAATGGGATGGACATATTTGAAACCTGGACTGAGGGGGGGGGGCAAGGGCAACACAAGTAACCTAAACATCTGTACCCTCATATTATGCTGAAATAAAAAAAAAATAGATCAATAGACTTTGAATAAAGCAGGTTACCTTCTATAAAGTGGGTGGGCCTCATCCAATCTGTTGAAGGCCTTAGGAAAAAGGCTGACCTCCTCTTTGGTAAAGGCAATTCTGTCAGTACCTAGCCTTTGGACTTGAAGTGCAACATCAACTCTTCTCTGGGTTTCCAGCCTGTCAGCCTAGCCTGCAGATTTTGGACTTGCCAGCTCTCACAATTACATGAACCAATTCCTTAAAATAACCTCTTTCTATATATATATATATAAATCCATATCTCATTGGTTCTATTTCTTTGGACAACCCCAGCTAGTTCAAGGGATAACACTACTGTGACAGTCTTAAGTGCATCTCAGAAAGGTGTAGGAAGGGACTGATATTATAGAGTTTTATTAAAAATAATTCTCAATATTTGGGAAATTTCAAGCCAAGTATTGCAATTCAAGGAGCTAATTCAGAGTGGGTACGGTTTATGTTTATTTAAACGATACTGCTATTCTCATAGTAGCTTACTATACAATTTTGTGGCCCTTCCTTTGACCACCATCAATAAATCATGCTTTTGTAACTATGAAAATTTATTCATCAAATGGATGGGCAGATATTTGCAGCTAGAAAAGATGGTGTTAAATTTTAGTATTATCAAAGCAAGCAAAATTTACTCTTTGCTTTGTTAATGCTAGATGAAACTACCAAATAAAAGATTTCTTATTTTTATGTCAAGAAAATGGGAAGAGACCAAGTTCTGGGGGAAACAAAAGAAAACAAAACATACATCAAGTGGATGTTAAAGAACACAAACACAATGTTTAATCTTGATTTTTAAACTTTATATTTTTCATCTAGGAATAATTTTTGCTCGTTTTTATTTGTGGAGTGGCAAACAGGTCCAATGCACACCGCTGCTGCTGCTGCTGCTGCTAATAGCTGTGAGCAGTCTTATTTAGAGATACTTTGCCAGAACAGTCTAAAGTAGTTTCCAGAAGAGTTTAAAGTGGTTTAGAAACAATCTCCTTTATTTTTGTTACATGCTAGCTGAAAACAAAGCTCTGTAATGTGTGCTATAAATAATGTGTTTATTTAGTAAAATTAATGTTGCATTGCTTTGCAGACCATTTATAATTCGATGGCGCTTGGATGACAGGAAGGTCCTGTCACAGGTATCAGCCGCCTATGCTATCGGTCTCCAGCAGTGGCTCTGTTAATTATCTTGCCATGGTGTCTGAGACAGATAGCAATCTTTCCTAAAGAGCAGACAGATTTAAAGAGGCAGAATTAATTAAAATTGATTCCCACATTCTGTCATGTAGAGGCCTGCTGGGAGCATTTCCTTTCTACATACCTTCCCACTTCCTGATGTTGTACTACATGGTACAGGTGGGAATCCCTATCTTAGAATACTAATTATGGAGCTTGAATGGGACTATCCATGGTGATTGGCAGTGTAATACATGAAAAGATTTTAGAATTTATTTCATTTAAAGGATTTCTTGAGGGACTGATTCTTTCTTCTAACTTTTATAAGTTGTTATTGAGAGGAGGACAAAGCTGAAAATCCAAGGTCACTAAGGATTATCAGAAAACTTGCAAATGAACTACACATTTTAATAGTTGATTGTTCAACATCGTATGTTTTGAAAAGACATGGGAAGTATTGCAGATAAAGATAACAAAAGTATTAGTAAGTATCCATGTATGATAACAATCATTTTTTTTCTTTTAATGAAGGCATATGAATAATAGAAATGTGTATCTGAGCATGGGCAAATAGCAAAGAAGAATAAAATAACTTGATCATCACATAAATTTTTTATGCTATATGTAATTAACTATTATCAATTTCTATCAACAAGGGAAGCATTATTACCTTTAATCAAAACAATAATTATCTAGTCCTGGACAGCATGGACTATGTTTTTCTTAACCCAAGAAATGTATTAGTTGATAGCAATTCTAAGCTGCTGAAACTAAAAAACACCAAATCTTTAAGTGAGGTAAATATTAGCTTTTATGTAACCAATCCAACTATGTACCTACCATTTCATAAATATGATCTTTGGAGGATAGTGTTCCAGGAATGGTAGTGTGTTGTGCCATCTTCATCTTCAACACGCAGATTTTATCTATCTGCAGGAAGAAGAAAAGATACAATGGAGGATATTAATTCTAGGAAAGGAAGAAGGCATGCTGCTTTGCTTTATAAACAGGACCCTGAACTTGTAAATATCACTTTGTGTTCAAATGCTATTGATCAGTTGCTAGCGAGTGCTGCTACCCAGCCAAATCTCTATTACTATGGAGCACACAGAGGATAAGTATTAAGGACCAGCTAGTTTCAACAAGGAGTGCAAAAATCAAAGAAACAAAATCATGAAGTTAAAAGACTTAATCGTTACAGTTTGCTTTATATTTCTTGTAATTTCATATTTTATGTATTTAGAATCCTTTCCAGAGTTAGATATTTGATATTGAAGATAAATCATGATTTGGATAACAAAATGAGTCATATAAAATATCCTCCTTATGTATATAACAGATTTTAAGAAAATAATAATTTAGATATAAATGTAAATTAAGTAATAGGAAGAAATTAGGATTGAATAGAGAATGAATTTAACCATTATGTTTCTCTCCTCAAATATTTTTTATGTTTTAAAATCGACTGAACTGTGTCATTCCTTATAACTAAATGAAAGTTTCTAAAGGGAATTTATACCTCTGTGAAAGTTACAAATATAATGCATAATGGTGCTGTTACTATCACATAATAGTGTTTTAATCAATATTTTCTATTTTAATACATGTTTATTCTTTTAACTAATATACATGGACCACCCAATATGTGTTAATATACTGTTATGGACTTTGAGCAGAACACAGCAAAATAAAACAGGTCATTTCATTTATTTGGTCTTTGAAGTAAATATCTATTACTTGCAGGTACTTATAAAACGTGTAATTTATAAAGAAGAAATGTTTCAGAGGGGATTTGGAGCATCAAGTGTTATTTTTAAGGAAGTTTTTATGGAATTGTCCAGTTAACAACTGAAAGTATAATAAAAGCAAAGGATGCAATATTACCTTATGGATATAGTTAATTCCTTTTTCACAGTTCTAAATTGCTTATCTAAAGGTATAGCCTAACAATGTAGAAAAAATTAACTGGAAAGTACTATCTTCCGTGATATTGTTTGCAGCCTCTATATGTACAAGTATATACTGAAAATTGAGAGTAAAAGAAGCCTTAAAATTTTAGAAATATAATCTTTCCAAATTTCCTTGCATATATTTAGGTAAGTAAAGTTTAAAAATATAAACTTTGAGAGCATCCTCTACTTAACACGAGAGGAGAATGATGTCCACATTGTCCGGAAATAAAAATTTTTTGTTTCTAACAAAAGTAGTTTTATTCTATGGATTAATATATACTGGTTTATTTTTATTCATATATTTATCTACCTTCAAAAGCATTTCACCATAAATGCACATTACTTTTCCCATGATTTTAAAAGAGTTAAAAGATTGTATAGAATACTATCCTGGTACATAAACAGTAGCATATTGAGTGAATACCCCAGATTTTATTATAATACAATCTTCAATGTATTAGCTTTATAAAATTGAACAGTTTACAACTGACAAGTACTTTGTGACTGGTCAGTTACAGAGAACCAGCATGATATGAAAACACAAAATGCAGCTTAACAAACACATAATATTTTGAATAAAAACTGGTAAATGTAACAGTGATATGAACAAGTATCTATAATGAAAAGTGACATTAGGAAATTGTACTAGGATACTTTGATTTTAGATTTGTCACACTGAGTATTTTATGGATGAAACTAATAACCATAAAAATAGAATGGATAAAACTGATTTTAAAAATATGTAATATGAAAGATATTGGAAAATTATAGTAAATACCTGACCTAAGATACTACTACCTTCGTTTCAGATTTGTTTATTGTTCCAGAAATATCTCATTTCAAACTCAGTGTACAAAGTATTCTTTATAACTAACATAGAAAAAAATTTGAGTTAGACTAAAAAAGATCTATACAATTTCAAATTTTACACTGCAGAGAGAGATCTCAGGAGTCCCCTTTCCCTTCACTCCCATCTAGTAGACAGTCTGAAGACAGACAATGAAATTTAATATTCATGTAGAGTATATCACTTATTGCTATAAACTCCTAATCAGTTTCTTTGACTTCAGCCTTTTCCCCTCCAGGCCAATTTCCATAATGCTGGCAGAATTATCTTGTAAGTTCATGTAAGGATTAAATAAGGGCCAACATCTAAAATCGTACTAATGATTACAGACTTATTTGTGATCAGCTTGCTCTGGAACTTTCCAGTCTCATTTGTCATTTTTTGCCTTTCTCAGCTCACTGTCTTTGCTTTCTATTTTTCTGTGGACTCGGCTCTGTCCTCCTCAGGCTTGTACAGGTGCTATTTCTTTGTCTTTTTTTCATTTCTCCATCTCTTTCACTGTCACCTCTTTTCCATGAAGATTCTACTCCTTCACCTTAGGCTTCCATCACCCAGCTATGCCCTTTTTCTGTCGAGGATTCCATAACACCCTGTTCTTCCCACCATGCGTAATACTCACCGTACTGCTTTGTATCCGCCTATTCACTTGTCTAAATGCCCACCTGGCCTGTAATTTCTGCGAAGCCAAAGGCATTCTCTAGAACTTGTTACCCCAGTTTCTAGAACAGGCTACTATAAATATTCTTTTAGCAAAGACATGAGCATGTCCTCTCTTGTCAACTGGTACACAACGTAATGGCTTTATTAGGCAAATTTTTTAAAACATTCAAATGGTTTGCTGGTATTTTTTACTGATTCAGTTGCTTCCATAACATCATGTTCATTGTCTTGGTGTGATAATGGATGATTGCCAGGTTATTTTGGTCATCTAGATGACTAAGTCATTTTCAATGCTTTTGACTTCAAATAGTCAATCTGGATGATTACATGTGAATTAGGCATCACAAATTTATGGACTGCTTAATAACAGACTTTCAAGTTTATAAAAAGAATATGGATGATGGTAAGCAGCTGTTCCCCTTTTCATTAATAGGGAAAAATTGAGGAAATAGGCATAATAATTGCAACAGAAGGGATTCAAGTTAGTTAATAGTTGAGGATTATTATTTCTCAGGTCTTTTGTTAACAAAGTAAATTCATGTGGAATATGTGGAATATTTATAAGAACTAAGAGAGTGGTAATATTTTATAATGTTAAAAATTAGAGTACCAATAGAGAATTAATCTGGGGGATTTATCTTCTGCTCAACTACAAATATATATGTAGTTTATAGGTGAGCAAATATATATGCCATATGCGTATATAATATACACATTCCAAATACTTCTTCGTCCTTTTGTTCCTTGTTTCAACACTAATTTACTACAATATACTTTTAACTGAGAGCTTACCTTCTTTGTACACTTTTTCCCATTCCATTTGTATAATCTATTATGTCAAAAAGTACTCATTTTTTGTTCAAAGCAAATTAGTATGTCCCCCTGTTGAAAATGCCCCAGTGGCTCTGTTTTATATTTAGAATAAAATTCAAACTCCTCACCAAGGCCCACAAGGTGCTATGTCATCTGCCCTACTTCTACGTGACCACCTCATCTTCTGCCTCACTCAGTGTATTTACTGTTTTGAACTTCATTCTGTTCCTTGAATTTATCAAGCTTGTTCATACCTAACAGCCTTTATAATTGATGTTTATTCTGCCTGAATGTGCACGCCAGATCTTAACATGCCTACTTCTTTCTCATCAGTCTGAGCTTAGCCAAAATTTCACCTTTTCAAAGAGTTATTTTATGGACATTCTAAGGAAAGCTGCCTGCCCTGTATCCCTATTTTGTTTATTTTCTCTATGGTATTTAACACTGTTCAACATCCTTATGCATTTAGGTGTTTGCGTGTTTATTATTTTTCTTGTTTGTCTTCTCCAGAGGAATATGAGCTCCAGAAAAGGAAGTGTCTTATCTGGGCTTTTTAAATTTTTTTTTTAATCACTATATCTCCAGAACCTAAAAGAAAGACCAGGAACAGAGTTTGATAAATGAATACATGTGGAAAGTTTCATGTATAGAATACCACTAGGCTCAAGAAATAAGAGCACAAGGAAAAGACATAATGCCTCAAGAAACTCATTGTTAATACGGCTTTCATGCTTTCTGGCTTCTTTGAAAGGCTAATTATTAAAGTCCACTCTACTGCTATTTAATATAGTACATGGTATATTAAGGTTTTTCTTTTCTTATAATGTTCTATATTAACAAATATTAAAAGAATCTCTGTGGATATTTAAGTGCAAACATTTTCTCTAATGGGACTACCCATGGAGAAAATTTTATAAATCTATCCCTAAAATATAGTAATATTAATTGTACCTGATGTGAAGCAAAAAAAAAAAAATAAATAGCAGCTGTTGTTGTAATATAATACATTTAGTTTTTAATAGCTAGTACTAGATTTGCTACTTTTTTCCCCCTGAATATCTCTACATTGAAATTAGAGCAATTAACTTAAACTATTCAGCATCTGTGAACTCACTTTGTTTAGTCTTGCAGCCAATCACTCTTTCAAAAAAAATAGATTATAGCATCTGCTGGCTAACTGTATATAGAATATCACCCAAATAGATGTTCATACATCACTAGTCATCGAACAGTGGTTATATAATGTTTCTATACATATAATGATATTTTATTACTGCACGAATAATACATGCATATGCTAGTATCTTATAAATGTTTAGAATAAAATGTGATTTAAAAAAATTACTGGCAAGTCATAAGATTATTAGGCGTGTTTTCTCAGCTGGCAATATACACAAATCAAACAACTTCAGAAATATCAGTGAACACATGACATTGGTTTGGCAGCAGTCGTATTTGAATGATCAACTAAAACTTTTTGCAAATACCTTTCAAATGGATATAGGAAACATTGATGTTCTATATTACTGTTGTTTTCTGTTTTAAGAATGATGATAAATTCTTCCAGAAGGTAACAGCTAATTTTAAGTATAATATGACAATGTTTATGTGACATCTAGAGAAATAATGTTAATTAACTTAATATAAGAAAAGAATCATGGATAGAGGAGACTCTTAGAACTATGTTGGCATGATCAAAAGATTTTAATTGAGACTTGCATTGAAGGGAAGACAAGATCACATATTTTGAAGACATTATATATCTTATTTGTGATGTAACAATTTTATCTTTGTGAATTTCTGTTACTCCAGTATTCTTTAAAAGGGACCACTTTCCATCTTAAAGAAATTACATTTCCTCCTATCTTGCCTCCTCTTTAAGCTATGACCCAAATCTTACCTTTCCTTAAAATTATGCCATTTATTTTTATCTCCTTTCTTTGCTCTTTTTCCTTTTTCAATATATTTTTGCCAGTTGCTTTCAAATCTATTTAATAACTATTCTCAGCACCTCAATAAGTCATTTATTTTCCCAACATTCTGATATTGGAAGATTTATTTTAAAGTCTTAGTTCTTATTCCAGAGTTGTAAACCTGCTTTTCACTTTTTCTCTCCCTACCTTTTTGTCAGTAAATTTCCCTAACATTAAATACCAACTCAATATCAATGGCCTCAAATACATATGAGTTGGGATCCTTCCTTCTGCAGAGCCACCTATCCAGGTGTCAAATGGCTTTACCTTGATATTCTGCAGTTACTTCATAATTATTTGTTGAAAACGTCACTCATTTTCTTCCCTTTACTTCCCCAATCTACTTCTAAACCTGAATTCTCAATTTAAGTGTATCATCAGTATCCCAGAACTGGGCACTCTAGTACACTTTATGTTATTCCATTTCTCAAACTCCCCTGCATTAGATTGGCCACCAATTCCTTCTCATTCTGACTCAGAATATCTCTTTGTATTTGGGCCCTTCTCTATGTCCCCAATACAATATCTCATGGCTTGTAAATTTTGATACTTTGGTTTTATTCCCACTGCTTTTACCTTAGTTGCTGTATCATTTCCTGTTACTTGGACTACTGCCATGGATTTCTAATTGGATTCTCTGTCCATTGTTCTTACCTATCCAATACAGTTACTTTTGTGATACAGAAAATATGTCAAGTTACATAGTGTAAGGACTACAAATGGCTTGGCATCACTTATAGTATAAATGCCAATTTTCTTAACATGGTATTCAGGGCCTTCCATTATTTAAACCCAGTTTTCCTTTGCAGTGCCATTTCCTATGGCTCTCCTTGTTCACGTTTCAGATTAAACAGCCTCCCTCTTGCAGTTGCTTTCCTAATCTCTCCAGAAGAAAAAAAAAAATCCATGTTTCATATACTTTTTTTTACAACATAAATTAAATAAAGGTACTGAAACATTTACATATATAATTATAATACAACATGCATTTTTTCTCCACAGCAACAATTTGTGCATTGGGTTAGGAATGAATGATGTCTTACCAGAGCCACCTGTACAAGACAAATAGTTAAGAAATACGTGGCAAATGAAGGAGTAAGAAGTTGATAACTATCATGAATTAGAAAATTATATGTATGTATAAGTGACTGTGTGTTATGAAACTAAAAAACAATAGTACCAAAACATGAGAAAGCACTGCTTATTTACAGTGGGATGCATGCATGCAGTGGGAGGGGAGTGTGTATTTCTGAACACCTAAAGGTAGGGAGGGCTACTTCTCGGGGCCATTTTCATATTCTAGCAGAAATCAATTTTGTCTTTTGTTTCATGAAACAATCACCCTAAGTGGAGAAAAATAGACAGTGCCATAATATTAGATTTCTAAAAAACCTTTGCCTCCCCAGTTGAATTTACTGCAGTACTATGTATTCTACTCTACTAGTAATACAAATTTTTTTTTGCTTTAAAATATATATATAAATTATTATTCTGTATGTAGTAAACCTATAACAATTCCTCATTCATGCTGTAATCCAGTTCCTCTTTTAGCATTCAGATCTGCGAGTCTATGAAAAGCATTTACTCTAAAGAGAACTTTGGAAAATATGCATTTCGATTACATTATTTTACACTTCATCAACATATGATAAGCAGCTCCACCTTGGTAAAGCATTCAGTAGGCATTCTGTGAATCACTGAAGTTCAAGACAATAGGAAATTTTCCTATGACTGGACCATATGTCTCATTCCAGATTCTCTTCTCACCTGATCTTCAAACACATCGTCTTTGAACCGCTTTCCCTAAAAGCACCAGTTTCTCATACCTCTGTGCTGTGTTCACACTATTGCTTCTGCTCACACTTCCAACTTCAGTTGGAAAATCACAACTCAAATACCAATGCATCAGCTGTCTGCTCCATTACACCCACCAGAGCCAAATGCTGCACAATTAACCACTCCTTAAAGTTTTCTCAAAAGCATTGGGAGCATTTAAAACCTAAGTCAGTACCTCACCTGGCCTTCCCAGATCAAGTGTGCCTCTGCCATCATCTTTTTCCACTATACCCTCTTTGTTTGTTTCCCTAACCAGTCAATTTCAAGGACAGGTATTGTCCTTCATACTGACACAAAGAACCTGCTATGAAGGCAGTCCAAAGCTGATAAACTGAAGTCAAAGAGTCCCTACTAACTAAAATTTTGATAGAGTGTTTTTGCTTTTGTTTATTTTCCCATTAAAATGTAAACCAACAGCATTTCTAAAGAAGAGATTTGATGAGAGAGGCATTTACAACAGTGAACTTAATGTTGAAATTTCATCACATCATTGCAATTTTGACAGTCTCTACTAATATTTCTCTATGATTTCCTTTCTGTGGATGTAATATTTGAAATGGAGTCTTTGGTGTACTCCATACACAAAAGTTGTTTTAGATCTTAAAAGTGTGCTTTTTTCCCTTTGAATTATAAAAAAGCCTTGGTCTTTCATTAAGCTTCTGGAAGCAGTGTCCAAAAGAAAACAAAATACACTTTTATTCTCAGTATTCACACAATATTCTATATTGAGCAGGTCAAGGATTTGAGACCCTGCTTTTTTCACTCTCTCTCTATATATATTTTTGCTTTTTTTTTTTTTTTTAACATCTACTCAGGTCTCACAAATGTTTTTACTAATGTCCCAATTTCCTGTGATGTCAGTGTTATCTGTATTTTGGGAGCATTTCTCTGCATCCAATTTACCCATCTATGTCTTTTGCATTCCATCATCATCTTTTATACAGAGCCACTTCAATGTTAAAGTGTTTGAGAGCTAACTTCTATGTGTCATTTATACCATGTGATACAAGAAATCAATTTATTCGGTCACATACAGAAATTTATCCTAATCAGGATATTTGTCCAATCTTTAGAAAATCCTTATTTGTGTCTCATTTGGATTTATACACATTTAAAGACAATTTTCAAATATTTTATTTTTTTAAACAGTTTTAAATATTTTATTTCTCCAAAGCCATCACAATGGCAAGAATCTTTACTTTGGTATTGTATCAGTTTTTCTCTCTGTGATTATAGCATATGTGTGCTCTTTATGTGAAACAATTCCTCTCTGCTCTAACTTGTTTAGATACAAACAGTGTTTCTTGAATTACCAGAATAGAAAAATTTGGAAAGTGTAAACATACCCTATCCCCACAGCGATATACCCATTTATTACTGAGTAAATTTTTAAAAGAGCCTAATTAATAAGAAATTATTGATTCTATTTTACTACAAGGCAAGCTTTGAGAATTAAGAATTATAAATTGTTATTTAAGAGTCACGTATTTTTTAATGCTCCTATTGAAGAAATTTTGAGATGCAAGGTCTCAGTGTGCAAATTCAGTTATAATTTCACTGCTTATAAATGGGGAAAAATACCCAATTGGGTACAATATGAATCTGAACATTTTCTTTGATTGTTTCAATATCAACATAATTCTAAAAATCACAAGTTAATGATTATAGCTTAAAGCCTACAATAAGCATTTAACGATTTTCTTCTGTACTGATTTACGTGGCCTGGTATTTCCAGTTTTAGCTAATTTTTTCCCACTTAAAATTTGTTAAAGTATATATTGCTTTCAAGATTTGAAAGCATTGAGGGAAAGCAGTAGGACATCAGAATAGAAATAAATATTTAGAAATAGAGGTTAAATTTGAGTTGTCTAATGACTCACTATACTTATGCTATTCTTAGTTTTTTAAAGATTCTTTGATTTTGTTTCTAACAATGACTCTGTGTACAGCTGCATATAGGAGGCTACTATGATCTGTGTCTATAATTAACATATGCTTTTGTCTTTCTTCATTCTTAGTTTGAGATGTAAAAATTCTTATGTAAACATCTGAAGCTAAATTTTCTTCTTTAAGCTTACTGTAGAATTTTACAAATGTAGTTTTCATAGAACCAGAGAGCGTGCTGATTTGATATGATACTGGCTTTACAGAGGTACAATAAGTAACGACTTAATACATTGCAGTGCCATATAAATTAAGAGTTGCCAAATATAATACTCATGCTTATTATATTTCAAAATAATTTACATATGGTTTTAAATATATTGCATTTCTCCAAAACAAGTTGTCAGAGATGAATAAATGCACACCTATGTTTAGCTTTTTTGTTGGTATTGTTATTAGTTTTCCACACGTAAACAATTATAATAAAATCCTTACTCTCGCAAAATTTACACCAGGTATTAAAGTTTATACCACATTTAAAGTTTTTTGACAGATCTCCATTAAACCAGATATAAACATAATAAAACAGAGATATTTGCTCTTCTTTCTGTCACTTCTTAGCACTACTCATTAGTAGAAAAGGAAGATGACCTTATTTTTTTTAATTTTTGTTATTGTGGGGTTTAGGGGATTGATAATTGGAAACTTCCAAATAGCCTCCACAGACCAATTAACAGAAGGAAGCTGTATAAAGTGCCTGTGTTTCAATTAAATGCCTACTGTAGGTGGTACTCAGCAGACATAAAACTTCCATAAAGACAAACTATGTTCATGCTACACTCATACTAATTATACTTTGGAGAAATTAATTGCTAAATACTAAAATATTTTCTTTCAATTGACAGATGAACAAATTATAATATTTCACATACGGACCAATTATTATTTTTCACACAGCATAAATATTTTTGACCTTTTAAATTGCTCTGTCATTATAAGAATATAGCTTTGTTGGTAGAATGACAAATTAAATACTGTATTTTAAATCACATAACTTTGATGTTCCTAGCTGAAAGATTTAAATTAAAAAACACGACAGATCTTCCCAAATTTATCTTTAACTTTAAAATAATTGCAACTTTAAAAATCTCAATGGGATGCTTATTTGTTAGTTTATTTGCCTAAATTTTCATTTAAGAACTTTGTACAATGGTGCTAATATTTATTTACGGAAGAAAAATGGATAGATATTCGAAGAAGAATGTTGTGACTTTCCTCACCTTATGATTTAGTGAACATATCATAAAGCAAAAATAATGTTTTGTTTCAGTGTAAAAATAGGTCAATAAAATGTCCTATAATTCCCCCAGAAGACCTAATATTTAGAAATATTTAATATTTATAATATATAGACATATTTAGCTAGCCAATAGTTATTTATTGAGTTAACTATCAATATATATCAGGTTTTTTTTCAAAATTTCTACATATATATTAATTCATTCTCATACCTACCATATCAGGTATGTACTATTTTTAGCCCCATTTATAGATGAGGATGTGGAGACCTAGTGTCTCTGACTTTTTCCAGAGTCACACAGTTGGTAAAGGGTAGAGCACTGCATCATGATAAAGTTGATACTTCAATTCCACAGTAAAACATGACCACATTAACAAGAATTAATTGATGACCAGATTATTTGGAAAAACAAAAGTTAAATGCTTATCTGCTGGCATATACAGAGAAAGATGATTAAGATTTAAATACCAACAAAACATATAGTTGGCTATCTAGAAGTTTCTGGGAGATACATGCCATTTAAGGTGACACAATACTGTTGTAACAACGATCTCCAACCTTTTTGGCACCAAGGACCAGTTTCATTGAAGACAATTTATCCACAAACAGGGAGAGGTGAGGGGGAGGCTGACCTGTCTTACAACACTGAGGGAAGCCAGCTCACAAGCAAAGCCTTTTCCATGTTGTGCATGAGACAATGAAGGCTGAAAGGCAGGATATAGAGTTATTTAACTCTTGTATCACTCAACTTTAGAGACCATGCGTGGGAATTAAAAAATTCTCACTATTTAAGCTAGTTTTATTTGAAATATTCTGATATTTCCTACTAAAAGTATCCTAATACAGATATACAGATATAATAGAATCTTAATACAGATATAATGTTAATAATAAAAATAGAAAATATGGGAAATAATCTTTTTGCATTAAAAAATTTATCTCAAATCCCTAGAAACATGCATGTTAAAATTAATGCAAATAAAAGCAGCAAATCTATAATATTCATCACAGGGTTGCAAAGTGTAAATTTTTTCAGACAGTCCCTGAATCTAATTTTGTGGGCATGTTTCATAAAAACTGCTCCTTTTTGTCATCTATTAATTTTCCTCCAAGTGAATTTACCTTTAGACAGGATGATACAATTCAAAATGCAAAACAGTAGATACCTCTGACCTTCAAATAGATAATTCACTTTTCTCAGAACCTTTTGTATTAAATATCTCCTGACTTGCACTAGACATCAGTTTCAAACATTTTCTAAAATTTCTTCTTTGTAACTGGATTCATATTGGGAGGATTTTTAAATTAGAACAGAGAACATACTTGAAGCCCCTTATGTTTTCTAGAGCATACTACAGTTATATTTTTCTTTTATAGAGATGTTTAACAATATAGCAAGTTTATTTAATGCATTATTTTTCAAGATAGATTATCTATTACAAGAGCTCTGAAATACATCATTTAAGTGATCAAAGTTTTGTAGACAATGTAATTTTAGCCCATTGAATGATAATATACAAGAATTCTTTGAATCACAAAGCTACTCCGTTAAACTCTTCCCCACTCCAAGTCCAGAGAGAACAAGTATTAAAACATCTGCAGAAGGAATTAATAACTGATCCCAGAATGTATATAATTCTGTTTATCATATCTTTGACTTATTTATAACAAGTTCTAAATATATCAGTTATAGAAAATACTCATAAACAATTTATTCGAAGTTTACAAAGTAATAGATTTCCTTGAAACACATATAGTAAAACATCAAATAAATATTTAACAATGATTTTTAATAATCACCACCATAAACATAATGAGAATCATAAGAAGCAACCTGTTAGGCAACTCACTCAAATACATAATTGGAGTTTTTGTACCTAATGAGTACGTAAGTAGAGAGAGTATATTCAGCGTAAATACGTCATCATGTGTCAACAAAAGAAAAACTTTCTGATCGTGTAGGAAAAACAGTTAATATAATGAAGAAATTCAAGCAAAGAATATCCCTTATAAGGAAAGCTGAGTGAGATGAAGATTATATAAAGTAAATGGCATAAAATTATTTTCTTGTAAAATACAGTGTTCAATTTCCAGAAATGTAAGACAACACTGCAATGTAAGGAATCTTCATACAAATAAAGAAATTTTGTCTCTTATAAGAAGCTGGAAAGAATATTAAATTCAATTATATAAAATCCTAGTCCTGTTTTCCCAAAAGGAAATTATTTAATATTCTAATTGAAAAATGACAAATTTCATTTGAATTTGCTATCTCAAAATACATTACTCCTTGATAAAGGGGTCCAATTTAATGTTATTTATTCATCTGTACATCAAACAATGTCTAGGGGCATAACATACCCCATTTTATATATTTTGAAGCTAACAGTCTAGGAAATTGCTTAAGGTCATAGAGCAAGTATCAGAATCAGGTTTGGAACCTAAATGTACATGATTCCATTTTACTATTAATAGCTCCCACTAATCTTAAATATATTGTAACATGGGGCTAAAAAGAGACTGAGAGTAGGATGATGGTTGCCAGGTGCTGGGGTAGAAGGGACAATGGGGAGATGATGGATAAACGGTTCAGAGTTTCAGTTATGAAAGGTAAATAAGTTCTGGATATTTATTATGCAGCATAATGCCTATAGGCAATGATACTGTATTGTGCACTTAACATTTGCTAAGGTTAGATCTTATGTTGTGATCTCACAAACCGGAACAAAAAACTCAACAATGATATTAAGGGAGAGGGAGGACATAGGTAAGTCATTGATACATTTATGGCCTTGATGGTTGTGATGCTTTCAAGAATATGTGCTTATGTCCTAACTCATGACATGAATACATTAAAAATGTCCACCTTTTATATGCAATCATAAAAAGGGATTTTAAAAAAGAGGTATATTAATTTTATTTATCTTTTCAAAGAACCAGCTTTTTGTTTCATTGATCTTTTGTATTGTCTTTTTGTTTTCCATTTCATTTAGGTCTGTTCTGACCTTTCTTATTTCTTTTCTTCTGGCTCTTGGTTTGGTTTGCACTTCCTTATCTAGTTCCTTGAGATGTGTGTCATTATTTGTGACCTTTCTGTCTTTTTGATGTAGGTGTTTAAGGCTATGAATTTATGAATATTCCCCTTAGATTGCTTTTGTTGATCCCATAAATTTTGATAGCTTGTATCACAATCATTCGTTTAGTTCGAGGAATCTTTTGATTTCCATCTTAATTTTATTATTGAACCAATAATTGTTCAGCAGCAGGTTGTTAGTTTCCATGACTTTGTGTAGAATTGAGTATTTCTTTTGGAGTTGATTTCTGGTTTTATTCCACGGTGGTCCAAGAAGATACATGGCATGACTTCTATTTTTTCGAATTTGTTGAGTCATGTGTTGTGGCCTAAGATATGATCCATCTTGGAGAATGTTCCATGGGCTGATGAAAAAAAAATGTATATTCAGTAGTTTTTGGATAAAATGTTCTGTAAATGTCGTTAGGCCCATTTGTTCTAGAGTACCATTTAAGTCCAGTGATTATTTATTTATTTTCTGCTTGGATGATCTGTCCAGTTTTGCTAGTGGGGTGTTGAAGTCCACAGCAATTACAATGTTGCTGTTTACCACTTTGTTTAGATCTATTAATAGTAGGGTTTGCTTTATGAATCTGGGTGCACCTGTATTAGGTGTATAAATATTTAGGATTGTTATATCTTTTTGATGAATTGGTCCCTTTATAATTATCTTTGTCTCTCTTTACTATTACTGATTTAAAGTCTATGTTATCTGATATGAGAATGGCTACACCTGCTTTCTTTCCGTTTTCATTTGTATACAGTATTTTTTCCATGCCTTCACCATCAGGCTGTATGAGTCCTCGTGAGTTAGATGTGTTTCCTGGAGACAGCAGATACTTAGGTTGTATTTTTTCATCTATTCAGCCAGCCTATGTCTCTTGTGTGGGGCATTCAGACTGTTCACATTGATTGATAGAATTGATATGTGGGATGCTGCTTCATTCATCCTGTTGGGTAATACCTTATTGTTTTGTTTTACCTCTTGTGCTATTGTTTTATATGAGCTATGAGCTTTAGCTTTTGGGTGTTTTTACACTGCTGGGTGTCTATAGTACTGATCCATGTGTAACGTGATTCTGAGTATTTCTGGCAGGGAAGGTCTGGTCTTGACAAATTCCCTAAGCGTTTGCTTGCCTGGAAAAGTCTTTATTTCTCCTTCATGTATGAAACTTAGTTTTGCAGAATACAAAATTCTAGGCTGGTCTTTCTGTTTAAGATGACTGAAGATGGGACCCCAATCCCTTCTGGCTTGAGAGGTCTCATCTGAGAAGTCGGCAGTTAACCTGATGGGTTTTCCTTAGTAAGTTATTTGACGTAAGGCAGGTACCTCTAACCATAGGATACAGCAATAAATCAAAACTGGAGCAGAACATATGTTATGCAAACTAGACCAGTATCATGGACATAATGTAATGTAATGTCTACTCCCCTAAACAGAGTTCTGAGAGCCATAGCCTGGGGTCTGCTAAAAACCTTGCACTAGGACCTTGTTGTGGTCCCTATATAGCACTCTCCAGCTCTGAACAGTTTCCCTGTGCTCTGTGTTTTACATTCTCACCTCTGACGTTGCTTTCACTTGGTCTTGCTCAGTGGATTTTGTCCTTCAGTGAAATTCAGAATTTCCAGGAACTGTGCCATTTTTTCTCAGATAATCACAACTGATGCCCTTTATACCAATTACACCACTCTCAAAAGTGTTTCATTTTATCTAGAGCTGCACAAATGCTTTCTAATAACTTTAACTAAGCTGAATATGGAGGGAGAAAATTTAATATGAAAAAGAGTAAAATCTAAATTGCACTGTTTATATTAAATATTTGTATAATTATGAATGGGCTAAATGAATCCATGTATGCTGTGTTATTTGGTCATTAATTTTTTTTTTTTTTTTTTTTTGGAGACAGAGTCTCACTCTGTCGCCCGGGCTAGAGTGCTGTGGTGTCAGCCTAGCTCACAGCAACCTCAAACTCCTGGGCTCAAGGGATCCTCCTGCCTCAGCTTCCCAGGTAGCTGGGACTACACGCACGTACCACCGTGCCCAGCTAATTTTTTTCTATTTTTAGTTGTTTTTGGCTAATTTCTTTCTATTTATAGTAGAGATGAGGTCTCGCTCTTGTTCAGGCTGGTCTCGAACTCCTGAGATCAAGCAATCCTCCTACCTTGGCCTCCCAGGGTGCTAGGATTACAGACATGAGCCACCACACCTGGCCTCATTAATGTTAATTAAAAATATAAAATGAAATATGTCTGCATCCCACCCAAAGATCCAAGAGAGATTAGTTTTCTAAAGTTATTATATTTTGACCATTTAGTATCATATTTTTAAAATGCCTAGGCTTAAGATATCGTCATAAGTTTGTTGATTTTTTCTTAGATTTTTCTTTTTTTTTAGGTAGAAATGCAGCTCTTTTTAAATCACTCAAGCTCACTCTTGCCTATATTAAATTTTCTGTTAATAATTTTTTATTTTTTTCAGCTGTGTCCTATTATTTATATTTTTACACTATAATTGTTTATTACACAAATATATGGTGGTTTGGTGTTTAATTACACTAATAATTTTAGTCAGTTAAATCAGTAGGTAAGAAAGCTAAAGAACAAGTATTTCTAAAATAAAACTAAATGTGTTATTTTGAGTTTCATAATATTTATGTTGTATAATGTAAAGGTTTTTATCTGTTATTATTTTATTCATTTTCTAGCAAAAGATCAGACTGGGATCAGGTTATGGAATTGGTTTGTACAGGACGTTATTGAATTCCTGATATAGCTTGAAGTGAAAATAGGGACATCACAAGATAGAAGAATCATGCCTATATTTAAAATTAAAGATGTAGGATAAAATATATAATATTTCTTGGTAAAAAAGTTATATAATACCTGCTGCTTTATTATAAAATCAGTGAAAAGCTACTGGGAAATAAAGAAAACACATTTGGTAAAGCCTTGGGAGGATTTTAAAATATTACTATGGGATGCTTTTGTCTTTATGTCTCCTGGAAAGAAACAAAAGCTTGGGCTTATCTATACATTATTCCATAAAATGTTATTAAAAATCCTCCTAAATGATTATACTTTCTGAAATAAATTTCAAATAAAATGTCGCTTCTAGTGACTATGGCCTGTGCTAATAGTACCTTAAAGTTCTATATTAAATGCATACAGACTATATTCCCTTATTAGTTGGAACAATTCTATGGGACTTTGAAAATATGTCTAGTAAGGAAAAGGTAATGTGAATACAGCCAGATTATGTTGCTATGACAACTATGACCTCTCTATTTCTACGTTTTCTTGCATTTAAACTTTCAGGCTCCAGGTTGTATTGCCATTTTTTTCTTAATCTATCTGATACATATGTGAAAATGCTGACTAAAGTATAACAAGAAAAAAATATTCACAGCATTTTTTTGAAATATTAGCCTCAATAAAAAGAAACTTTAAAAAAAAATGCTGACTCCAACAGACCAAGTATATTATTTCTAATAATATCACAGATGATGTACATATGAAGAATGTTATTAAGTATCTCTTTTATTAAAAATTTTAATCTTAAAGGCAACAGAAAAATTAAACACAATAATTGCTCTGGCAAATATATTTTGCAAAATAACACAACAAGGATTTGGTTGGTTTCAATCAATAGCTTATCCCATATCACATTAAAATAATATACATATGTATGCACATTCATGTGTATTTACAGATTATATTATACTAAAATATCTGATGAAGTTATGTATATCTCAATTTTAAAGTATAAAGTATTTAATAGTTGAAAATGTTTTAATGTGGGTTAAGATGGGGGAAAGTACAAAATGTTTTTATTCTTTTATATGAAGTGTCATATTTAATTTCTATAACCATGCTTTAAATTAAACTATTTATTTTAAGATTTTGGAAAGGAGTTCCAGCTCAAAAATTTTAAATAATTTGGGTAATTTAAGTGACATGGTTAAATAATTGTTAGCTAATAGAAAATCAGAATATGAATTCCTATTTATTTTGTAATTATTTCAAAATAGTATTTGAGTCAGAGCCTTAGTCATTGATCTTAGTAGTGCTTCTGTTATTAATCTTTTGAAGATTATCTTGTAACTTTTGGCATAAATATTTCTCCAGATTAATTTATAATAACTTCAAGAACAAAATGTTTATACATCAGAGCCCCAGCTCACACAAGTAAATATTCATTATCTAAGTAAAGTAAAATAATATTTTCAATTATTGATGCTTTAAATTCACTGATATTTAGTCCATCTTTTTCCAGAAATATATGACTCAATTCCAATTTCTTTAGAAGTTCTAAGGAAATTAGTTTTTCGATATGATCTGTAAAAAAAAAAGTTTCTCTTTCTCCTAAAGTATGTGTGTGTGCACATACACCTGTATAGAAGACTACTCTAGAAACCAAAACTTTAATTCAAAGATTGCATTCAGGTGTAGATGAACAATCTATATTTCAGTTTATTTATTTATTTATTTTTGGAGACAAGAGTTTCGTTCTGTCATCCCAGCTAGAGTGCAGTGACATCATCATAGCTCACCTCAACCTCAAACTCCTGGGCTCAAGCAATCCTCCTGCCTCTTCGTCCCTAGTAGCTGGGACTACAGTCATGTGCCACCATGCCTGGCTAATGTTTCTAGTTTTTGTAGAGACAGGATCTTGCTCTTGCTCAGACTTGTCTTGACTCCTGAGCTCAAGTGACCCGCCCACCTCGGCCTCCCAATCTGCTAGGATTACAGACATGAGCCACCACTTCTGGCCTAACAATCTATACTTTAAGCAACAAAAATTTTCTGTATAAATTTATATTTTGCATGTAAATATAAATTTTCTCTCCAGGCTTCTTAAACATCTTTCTTTACATGTGTGCATGTGTATGTAGTTTTGAAAGGCAACCCTGTATCATTAAATGGTTGGTTTCTTATGAAATCTCACATCATTGTTCATGTTTAATCAGGAAGGATGGATAAGGTAATGAAGTAAAAATACTGTCAGTATTATAGCTATACATTTACTACATGGCTACTACATATCACATAGGGTTGTACTATGTTGAGTCAGTTGTGATAGGTGATAATATCACCTTTGATGGTTGAAGATATTGGCATTCAGAAGAGAAATTGATTTCCCCAAGGTCACACAATTTGTAAATTGCAGATCCAATCATTCAGACACTTACCTAACTGATCCATAGTCCATTTTTCCCGATAAGTTGAATTGAATCCTTTAACTGAGACAAGATAGTCAACAAGGAACAATCTTTCATAATTATAAATGAGATTACTTTTGAATTAATAACAATTCTAATCTTTACAAAACCTGTACTCATTGCTCTATTGATAAGTTTACATAATTTTCTCATGTAAGGGTCACAACAATGCTATGTAATAGCTGTCCTACTCTATTTCATTTTATGTTTTAGGAAACTGTGGCTTACAGCGGTATTGTGAATAATACCACTATGAACATCCATGTGCACCCCACCTCACGACCAGTACATGGGTGCTATAGGGGAGCAAAATTCGACTCATTTCTGGGAGAAACATTCTTTCTCATGGTGGTAGCAGAGAGTGATTCCTTATCGTAATGCAATGAGTTAGCAGTGTTTGGGGCAGAACTGGATATAAAGTATGCTGTAGAGTTTGAAAAAAAGTCTTCAAACCAACCACCTCTTAAATAGAACTACCACACTCTCTAACTAAAGCCAGTGTTTTGTTGCATTTAATTAGATAATGTTAATAAAAACTGTAAGCACAGGAATTATTTTATATTTAGTTTCCTTTTCTTTCTCTAGATTAGGATTTCCCAACAGTTTCTGAAAATATATATTTGTGAGATAGACACAATCTCTTTGCCTTTTTTTTTTTTTTCATTTTTTTATTACGATGTTGCTCTAAAAAAAATGTTGGGAATCAGAAGTCAACAAATGACACCACTATCTACTATACTCAAACTCTAGACAATTGTGAAAAGAACCCAGGAGAAAATCAGGTGGCAATCAATAATAGTGAATACAGTACTCATTGCATACCAGGTAATTTCGAAGCTTTTAATATCTGTTAGCTCAATTATATTGTACAAAATCTAGAAGAAGGAGATCATAGACTCATTTCCATTTTACATTTCAGGAAAGTGATGCACAATGTGGTTAAAAAGATTGCCTAAATCCACACAGCTAGTCCATATAGGAGCTAGAAATCACCCCTAATTAAAGCGTCTACAGAGCTTCAACTCTGTATCTGTTGAATCTTTGGCTGGAGAATGGGGAACCCATGCAGATGGTCTTAATGGCTGTCCCAACACTGCCCCAATCTTCACAACAGCAAGACTGGGTAGGCCTCCTCTGTGCGGTGGTCAATGTGGAAACAAACAAACAACAGGCTGAAATAAGTGTTCCTCATTTGCTTCCACTAATCTCACTAATCAAATAAATGCATCCCTGTCCAGGAAGGAACCAGTGAGGCCAGATGTATTTTGGGAAGATAGTTTTCTCTGCATACAAAAAATAAATTTGGATAATTATCTCCCCTGAATAAATAGCAAGAAAACCTTATAACTTAATATTTGTATTTCATTTGTGCTTTTGCCCGCACTATACCATGTATGATTCATTTTAAAGACTTGGGCTTGTGAGGGAAGAATAGAGGCTGACTTTACATGGAAATAATATGTTCATTAATTGGCAAAAATATGACAGCAAGGGTACATATAAAAGAACCAACGCAGTGTTCACAAGAAGTTAAAAGAAGAAAAACTGGTGGGAGAAATGAATCACGGGATGACACAGAGGATGAATATGCTGCACTAAAAAAAATAATGATTCACAAAGAAAAATAGTTTAATTTCAATAAAAGATCACAGTTCATATAAAAGTATATTTTTGAATTTCATTTTTTTTATTTGAAAATATGCTTAGGATTATAAAGGTAGAAAAGCTAAATATTAAGAAATTCATGACATTTTATTAAAATATTTAATTAACATTATTATAAAACTAATTAAGTAAATCCTGATGACAAATGATTTTTTTACCCATTGAGGAGTGCTCTGTGAATAACTCAAAGAGGAATAAAGTAATTTTAACCTTAATTTAGAAGTTCATTGGAGGCCAACTGATATTTAAAATTGTGGTAATTATCTGTGATGGGTTCTTAATAGAGATAACTTCAGTTATTTCTCAATGACTCTTGTTTTGCCATGATGAACCTAATCACACAAATTATTTCAGGTGATTTGTTCTCCATATGCTCAAGCATTCATTTTGTAAAAGTAAAACAAGTTTTGTTTTATGTTTATCAGTGTGGAAGGGCTGTTTCAAAAGTGTGTTTATTGGTTTCCTGGGGCTGCTATAGCAAAGTACCACAAACTGTGGAACTTAGAACAACAGAGATTTATTGAATCACAGTTCTGGGGGCTGGAAGTCTGTGATCAAGGTTTCGGCAGAGTTGCTTTCTTTCAAGGGCTGTGAAGGAGAATCTGTCCGTCTACCAACTTCTGCCAGTTTGCCAACAAACTTTGGCATTCCTTGGCTTGTAGATGACGTATCATCTTGATCTCCACATTGATCTTCACTTAGTATTCTCCTACTGTGTGCCTGTATTCAAGTTTCCCTGTTTTATTCGGACACTGTTCATATTGGAGTAGAGAGACCTACCCTACTCCAATATTTCCTTAATCATTATATCTGCAGAAACTCACTCTGTTTTCAAATAAGGTCATATTCTGTTGTACCATGGGTTTGGATTTTGTGTTGGGCTGAATTGTGTCCCCCCCAAATTAATATGTTTCAGTTGAAATATCAGTACCTCACAATGTGACTGTATTTGGACTTAGGGTCCTTAAAGGGATAATTAAGGTAAAATGATATCATTAGAGTGGGCCCTAGTCCATGTGACTGGTACCTTTATAAAATGAGGAGATTAGGGCATAGACTTGTAAGACCTTGTAAAGATGCAGGGAGAAAACAAGACATCTATGAGCCTAGGGGAGAGGCCTCAAAAGAACTCTGCTGACCCTGCCAAATAACTTGATCTTAGACTTCTAGTCTACAGAATTGTGGAAAAATAAATTTTGTTATCTAAGCCACTCAATCTGTGGTACTTTGTTATTGCAGCCCTAGGAAACCAATAAAGACTGCAACATATGAATTTTTGGAATCTACAATTCAACCCATAAGAGGGGGTTAGGTTTGCCCAGATTTTTTTTTGTTTTCCTTCGATATTGTTATATATTTGGGCGATTGTTTTGGCTTCCTTTTAGTTATGGTTAGTAATAATTTCATGTTTAAAGCAATTAACCTGTGACATTTAAATTGTTTAAAAGGAATTTATATTTTAGCGGGACCATGTCATAGTTGTGTATGAAAAACTAAAA